>JAVJAQ010001692.1:4416-230505 GCA_032362365.1 Zygogramma bicolorata | reverse complement strand
AGGACGCTGCCACCTTGGAATTTGGACAAATCATTTGTTATTGATAATAAAGGAATAAACCATTGACAGATTCATTTTTCCGATGAGCTGGACCGCTCCAGAGGGACGAACAAATCTCAGCAATATTTTTGTCAAGGACGCTGCCACCTTGAAATTTGAACAAATCATTTTTTATGGAGAATAAAGAAATACACCATTGATAGATTCATTTTTCCGATGAGCTGGACCGCTCCAGGGACGAACAAACCTCAGCAATATTTTTATTAAGGACGCTGCCACCTTGGAATTTGGATAAATCGTTTGTTATTGATGATAAAGTAATATACCATTGACAGGTTCATTTTTCCAATGGGCTGGACCGCTCCAGGAACGAACAAACCTCAGCAATATTTTTATTAGGGACTCTGCCACTTTGAAATTTGAACAAATCGTTTATTATGGAAAATAAAGAAATACACCATTGGTAGATTCATTTTTCCGATGAGCTGGACCGCTCCAGGGAAGAACAGACCACAGCAATATTTGTATTGAGGACGCTGCCACTTTAAATTTGACAAAAACGTTTGTTATGGAGATTAAAGAAATACACCATTGATAGATTCATTTTTCCGATGAGCTGGACCGCTCCAGGGACGAACAAACCTCAGCAATATTTTTATTAAGGACGCTGCCACCTTGAAATTTGGATAAATCGTTTGTTATTGATAATAAAGAAATACACCATTGATAGATTCATTTTTCCGATGAGCTGGACCGCTCCAGGGACGAACAAACCTCAGCAATATTTTTATTAGGGACTCTGCCACTTTGAAATTTGAACAAATCGTTTATTATGGAAAATAAAGAAATACACCATTGACAGTTTCATTTTTCCGATGGGCTGGACCGCTGGACCGCTCCAGGGACGGACAAGCCACAGCAATATTTTTATTAGGGACTCTGTCACTTTGAAATTTGAACAAATCGTTTATTATGGAAAATAAAGAAATACACCATTGGTAGATTCATTTTTCCGATGAGCTGGACCGCTCCAGAAGGACGCTGCCACCTTGAAACTTGGATAAATCGTTTGTTATTTATAATAAAGGAATACACCATTGACAGTTTCATTTTTCCAATGGGCTGGACCGCTCCAGGAATGGACAAGCCCCAGGACTCTGCCACTTTGGAATTCGAACAAATCGTTTATTATGGAAAATAAAGAAATACACCATTGATAGATTCATTTTTCCGATGAGCTGGACCGCTCCAGGGACGAACAAACCTCAGCAATATTTTTATTAAGGACGTTGCCACCTTGAAATTTGGATAAATCGTTTGTTATTGATAATAAAGGAATACACCATTGACAGATTCATTTTTCCAATGGGCTGGACCGCTCCAGGGACGGACAAGCCCCAGGACTCTCCCACATTGAAATTTGAACAAATCGTTTGTTATGGAGATTAAAGAAATACACCATTGATAGATTCATTCTTCCGATTAGCTGGACCGCTCCAGGGACGAACAAACCTCAGCAATATCTTTATTAAGGACGCTGCCACCTTGAAATTTGGATAAATCGTTTGTTATTGATAATAAAGGAATACACCATTAACAGATTCATTTTTCCGATGGGCTGGACCACTCCAGGGACGGACAAGCCCCAGCAATATTTTTATTAGGGACTCTGCCACTTTGAAATTCGAACAAATCGTTTATTATGGAAAATAAAGAAATACACCATTAATAGATTCATTTATCCGATGAGCTGGACCGCTCCAGGGACGAACAAACCTCAGCAATCTTTTTATTAAGGACGCTGCCACCTTGAAATTTGGATAAATCGTTTGTTATTGATAATAAAGGAATACACCATCAACAGATTCATTTTTCCGATGGGCTGGACCACTCCGGGGAGGGGACTCTGCCACTTTGAAATTCGAACAAATCGTTTGTTATTGATAATAAAGAAATACACCATTGATAGATTCATTTTTCCGATGAGCTGGACCGCTCCAGGGACGAACAAACCTCAGCAATATTTTTATTAAGGACGCTGCCACCTTCAAATTTGGATAAATCGTTTGTTATTGATAATAAAGGAATACACCATTAACAGATTCATTTTTCCGATGGGCTGGACCACTCCAGGGACGGACAAGCCCCAGCAATATTTTTATTAGGGACTCTGCCACTTTGAAATTCGAACAAATCGTTTATTATGGAAAATAAAGAAATACACCATTGACAGATTCATTTTTCCAATGGGCTGGACCGCTCCAGGGACGGAGAAGCCCCAGAACTCTGCCACTTTGAAATTTGAACAAATCGTTTGTTATGGAGATTAAAGAAATACACCATTGATAGATTCATTTTTCCGATGAGCTGGACCGCTCCAGGGACGAACAAACCTCAGCAATATTTTTATTAAGGACGCTGCCACCTTGAAATTTGGATGAATCGTTTGTTATTGATAATGAAGGAATACACCATTGGCAGATTCATTTTTCCAATGGGCTGGACCACTCCAGGGACGGACAAGCCCCAGCACTCTGCCACTTTGAAATTTGAACAAATCGTTTGTTATGGAGATTAAAGAAATACACCATTGATATATTCATTTTTCCGATGAGCTGGACCGCTCCAGGGACGAACAAACCTCAGCAATATTTTTATTAAGGACGCTGCCACCTTGAAATTTGAATAAATCGTTTGTTATTGATAATAAAGAAATACACTATTGACAGATTCATTTTTCCGATGAGCTGGACCGCTCCAGGGACGAACAAACCTCAGCAATATTTTTGAGGACGCTGCCACCTTGGAATTTGGAAAAATCATTTGTTATTGGGAATAAAGAAATACACCATTTATACATTGATTTTTCCGATGGGCTGGACCGCTCCAGGGACAGACAAGCCCCAGCAATATTTTTATTAAGGACTCTGCCATTCATTTTTCCAAGGGCTGGACCGCTCCAGGGACGGACAAGCCCCAGGACTCTCCCACTTTGAAATTTTAACAAATCGTTTGTTATGGAAAATAAAGAGATACACCATTGATAGATTCATTTTTCCGATGAGCTGGACCGCTCCAGGGACGAACAAACCTCAGCAATCTTTTAATTAAGGACGCTGCCACCTTGATATTTGGATAAATAGTTTGTTATTGATAATAAAGGAATACACCATCGAAAGATTCATTTTTCCGATGGACTGGAACGCTCCAGGGACGAACAAACCTCAGCAATATTTTTATTAAGGACGCTGCCACCTTGAAATTTGGATAAATCGTTTGTTATTGATAATAAAGGAATACACCATTGAAAGATTCATTTTTCCGATGGACTGGAACGCTCCAGGGACGGACAAGCCACAGCAATATTTTTATTAGGGACTCTGCCACTTCGAAATTCGAACAAATCGTTTATTATGGAAAATAAAGAAATACACCATTAATAGATTCATTTTTCCGATGAGCTGGACCGCTCCAGGGACGAACAAACCTCAGCAATCTTTTAATTAAGGACGCTGCCACCTTGATATTTGGATAAATCGTTTGTTATTGATAATAAAGGAATACACCATCGAAAGATTCATTTTTCCGATGGACTGGAACGCTCCAGGGACGAACAAACCTCAGCAATATTTTTATTAAGGACGCTGCCACCTTGAAATTTGGATAAATCGTTTGTTATTGATAATAAAGGAATACACCATTGAAAGATTCATTTTTCCGATGGACTGGAACGCTCCAGGGACGGACAAGCCACAGCAATATTTTTATTAGGGACTCTGCCACTTCGAAATTCGAACAAATCGTTTATTATGGAAAAAAAAGAAATACACCATCGATAGATTCATTTTTCCGATGAGCTGGACCGCTCCAGGAAGGACGCTGCCACCTTGAAATTTGGATAAATCGTTTGTTATTGATAATAAAGGAATACACCATTGACAGATTCATTTTTCCAATGGGCTGGACCGCTCCAGGGTCGGACAAGCCCCAGGACTCTCCCACATTGAAATTTGAACAAATCGTTTGTTATGGAGATTAAAGAAATACACCATTGATAGATTCATTTATCCGATGAGCTGGACCGCTCCAGGGACGAACAAACCTCAGAAATCTTTCTATTAAGGACGTTGCCACCTTGAAATTTGGATAAATCGTTTGTTATTGATAATAAAGGAATACACCATTGACAGTTTCATTTTTCCAATGGGCTGGACCGCTCCAGGAATGGACAAGCCCCAGGACTCTGCCACTTTGGAATTTGAACAAATCGTTTGTTATGGAGATTAAAGAAATACACCATTGATAGATTCATTTATCCGATGAGCTGGACCGCTCCAGGGACGAACAAACCTCAGAAATCTTTCTATTAAGGACGTTGCCACCTTGAAATTTGGATAAATCGTTTGTTATTGATAATAAAGGAATACACCATTGACAGTTTCATTTTTCCAATGGGCTGGACCGCTCCAGGAATGGACAAGCCCCAGGACTCTGCCACTTTGGAATTTGAACAAATCGTTTGTTATGGAGATTAAAGAAATACACCATTGATAGATTCATTTATCCGATGAGCTGGACCGCTCCAGGGACGAACAAACCTCAGAAATCTTTCTATTAAGGACGTTGCCACCTTGAAATTTGGATAAATCGTTTGTTATTGATAATAAAGGAATACACCATTGACAGTTTCATTTTTCCAATGGGCTGGACCGCTCCAGGAATGGACAAGCCCCAGGACTCTGCCACTTTGGAATTTGAACAAATCGTTTGTTATGGAGATTAAAGAAATACACCATTGATAGATTCATTTATCCGATGAGCTGGACCGCTCCAGGGACGAACAAACCTCAGAAATCTTTCTATTAAGGACGTTGCCACCTTGAAATTTGGATAAATCGTTTGTTATTGATAATAAAGGAATACACCATTGACAGTTTCATTTTTCCAATGGGCTGGACCGCTCCAGGAATGGACAAGCCCCAGGACTCTGCCACTTTGGAATTTGAACAAATCGTTTATTATGGAAAATGAAGAAATACACCATTGATAGATTCATTTTTCCGATGAGCTGGACCGCTCCAGGGATGAACAAACCTCAGCAATATTTTTAAGGACGCTGCCACCTTGGAATTTGGAAAAATCATTTGTTATTGGGAATAAAGAAATACACCATTTATACATTCATTTTTCCAATGGGCTGGACCGCTCCAGAAACGGACAAGCCCCAGGACTCTGCCACTTTGGAATTTGAACAAATCGTTTGTTATGGAAAATAAAGAGATACACCATTGATAGATTCATTTTTCCGATGAGCTGGACCGCTCCAGGGACGAACAAACCTCAGCAATATTTTTATTAAGGAAGCTGCCTCCTTGAAATTTGGATAAATCATTTGTTATTGATAATAAAGTAATACACTATTGACAGATTCATTTTTCCGATGAGCTGGGCCGCTCCAGGGACGAACAAACCTCAGCAATATTTTTAAGGACGCTGCCATCTTGGAATTTGGAAAAATCATTTGTTATTGGGAATAAAGAAATACACCATTTACACATTCATTTTTCCAATGGGCTGGACCGCTCCAGAAACGGACAAGCCCCAGGACTCTGCCACTTTGAAATTTGAACAAATCATTTATTATGGAAAATAAAGAGATACACCATTGATAGATTCATTTTTCCGATGAGCTGGACCGCTCCAGGGACGAACAAACCTCAGCAATATTTTTATTTAGGACGATGCCACCTTGAAATTTGGATAAATTGTTTGTTATTGATAAAAAAGGAATACACCATTGACAGATTCATTTTTCAAATGGGATGGACCGCTCCAGGGACGGACAAGCCCCAGGACTCTCCCACTTTGAAATTTGAACAAATCGTTTGTTATGGAGATTAAAGAAATACACCATTGATAGATTCATTTATCCGATGAGCTGGACCGCTCCAGGGACGAACAAACCTCAGAAATATTTCTATTAAGGACGTTGCCACCTTGAAATTTGGATAAATCGTTTGTTATTGATAATAAAGGAATACACCATTGACAGTTTCATTTTTCCAATGGGCTGGACCGCTCCAGGAATGGACAAGCCCCAGGACTCTGCCACTTTGGAATTTGAACAAATCGTTTGTTATGGAGATTAAAGAAATACACCATTGATAGATTCATTTTTCCGATGAGCAGGACCGCTCCAGGGACGATCAAACCTCAGCCATATCTTTATTAAGGACGCTGACACCTTGAAATTTGGATAAATCGTTTGTTATTGATAATAAAGGAATACACCATTAACAGATTCATTTTTCCGATGGGCTGGACCACTCCAGGGACGGACAAGCCCCAGCAATATTTTTATTAGAGACTCTGCCACTTTGAAATTCGAACAAATCGTTTATTATGGAGAATAAAGAAATACACCATTAATAGATTCATTTATCCGATGAGCTGGACCGCTCCAGGGACGAACAAACCTCAGCAATCTTTTTATTAAGGACGCTGCCACCTTGAAATTTGGATAAATCGTTTGTTATTGATAATAAAGAAATACACCATTGATAGATTCATTTTTCCGATGAGCTGGACCGCTCCAGGGACGAACAAACCTCAGCAATATTTTTATTAAGGACGCTGCCACCTTCAAATTTGGATAAATCGTTTGTTATTGATAATAAAGGAATACACCATTAACAGATTCATTTTTCCGATGGGCTGGACCACTCCAGGGACGGACAAGCCCCAGCAATATTTTTATTAGGGACTCTGCCACTTTGAAATTCGAAAAAATCGTTTATTATGGAAAATAAAGAAATACACCATTGACAGATTCAGTTTTCCAATGGGCTGGACCGCTCCAGGGACGGACAAGCCCCAGAACTCTGCCACTTTGAAATTTGAACAAATCATTTGTTATGGAGATTAAAGAAATACACCATTGATAAAGTCATTTTTCCGATGAGCTGGACCGCTCCAGGGACGAACAAACCTCAGCAATATTTTTATTAGGGACTCTGCCACTTTGAAATTCGAAAAAATCGTTTATTATGGAAAATAAAGAAATACACCATTGACAGATTCAGTTTTCCAATGGGCTGGACCGCTCCAGGGACGGACAAGCCCCAGAACTCTGCCACTTTGAAATTTGAACAAATCGTTTGTTATGGAGATTAAAGAAATACACCATTGATAAAGTCATTTTTCCGATGAGCTGGACCGCTCCAGGGACGAACAAACCTCAGCAATATTTTTATTAGGGACTCTGCCACTTTGAAATTCGAAAAAATCGTTTATTATGGAAAATAAAGAAATACACCATTGACAGATTCAGTTTTCCAATGGGCTGGACCGCTCCAGGGACGGACAAGCCCCAGAACTCTGCCACTTTGAAATTTGAACAAATCGTTTGTTATGGAGATTAAAGAAATACACCATTGATAGATTCATTTTTCCGATGAGCTGGACCGCTCCAGGGACGAACAAACCTCAGCAATATTTTTATTTAGGATGCTGCCACCTTGAAATTTGGATAAATTGTTTGTTATTGATAATAAAGGAATACACCATTGACAGATTCATTTTTCCAATGGGCTGGACCGCTCCAGGGACGGACAAGCCCCAGGACTCTCCCACTTTGAAATTTGAACAAATCGTTTGTTATGGAGATTAAAGAAATACACCATTGATAGATTCGTTTTTCCGATGAGCTGGACCGCTCCAGGGACGAACAAACCTCAGCAATATTTTTATTAAGGACGCTGCCACCTTCAAATTTGGATAAATCGTTTGTTATTGATAATAAAGGAATACACCATTAACAGATTCATTTTTCCGATGGGCTGGACCACTCCAGGGACGGACAAGCCCCAGCAATATTTTTATTAGGGACTCTGCCACTTTGAAATTCGAAAAAATCGTTTATTATGGAAAATAAAGAAATACACCATTGACAGATTCAGTTTTCCAATGGGCTGGACCGCTCCAGGGACGGACAAGCCCCAGAACTCTGCCACTTTGAAATTTGAACAAATCATTTGTTATGGAGATTAAAGAAATACACCATTGATAAAGTCATTTTTCCGATGAGCTGGACCGCTCCAGGGACGAACAAACCTCAGCAATATTTTTATTAGGGACTCTGCCACTTTGAAATTCGAAAAAATCGTTTATTATGGAAAATAAAGAAATACACCATTGACAGATTCAGTTTTCCAATGGGCTGGACCGCTCCAGGGACGGACAAGCCCCAGAACTCTGCCACTTTGAAATTTGAACAAATCGTTTGTTATGGAGATTAAAGAAATACACCATTGATAAAGTCATTTTTCCGATGAGCTGGACCGCTCCAGGGACGAACAAACCTCAGCAATATTTTTATTAGGGACTCTGCCACTTTGAAATTCGAAAAAATCGTTTATTATGGAAAATAAAGAAATACACCATTGACAGATTCAGTTTTCCAATGGGCTGGACCGCTCCAGGGACGGACAAGCCCCAGAACTCTGCCACTTTGAAATTTGAACAAATCGTTTGTTATGGAGATTAAAGAAATACACCATTGATAGATTCATTTTTCCGATGAGCTGGACCGCTCCAGGGACGAACAAACCTCAGCAATATTTTTATTTAGGATGCTGCCACCTTGAAATTTGGATAAATTGTTTGTTATTGATAATAAAGGAATACACCATTGACAGATTCATTTTTCCAATGGGCTGGACCGCTCCAGGGACGGACAAGCCCCAGGACTCTCCCACTTTGAAATTTGAACAAATCGTTTGTTATGGAGATTAAAGAAATACACCATTGATAGATTCATTCTTCCGATGAGCTGGACCGCTCCAGGGACGAACAAACCTCAGCAATATTTTTATTAAGGACGCTGCCACCTTGAAATTTGGATAAATCGTTTGTTATTGAAAATAAAGGAATACACCATTGACAGATTCATTTTTCCAATGGGCTGGACTGCTCCAGAAACGAACAAACCTCAGCAATATTTTTATTAAGGACGCTGCCATCTTGGAATTTGGACAAGTCGTTTTTTATTGAAAATAAAGGAATACACCATTGACAGATTCATTTTTCCAATGGGCTGGACTGCTCCAGAAACGAACAAACCTCAGCAATATTTTTATTAAGGACGCTGCCATCTTGGAATTTGGACAAATCGTTTTTTATTGAAAATAAAGGAATACACCATTGACAGATTCATTTTTCCAATGGGCTGGACTGCTCCAGAAACGAACAAACCTCAGCAATATTTTTATTAAGGACGCTGCCATCTTGGAATTTGGACAAGTCGTTTTTTATTGAAAATAAAGGAATACACCATTGACAGATTCATTTTTCCAATGGGCTGGACCGCTCCAGGGACGGACAAGCCCCAGGACTCTCCCACTTTGAAATTTGAACAAATCGTTTGTTATGGAGATTAAAGAAATACACCATTGATAGATTCATTCTTCCGATGAGCTGGACCGCTCCAGGGACGAACAAACCTCAGCAATATTTTTATTAAGGACGCTGCCACCTTGAAATTTGGATAAATCGTTTGTTATTGATAATAAAGGAATACATTATTGACAGATTCATTTTTCCGATGAGCTGGACCGCTCCAGGGACGAACAAACCTCAGCAATATTTTTATTAAGGACGCTGCCACCTTGAAATTTGGATTAATCGGTTGTTATTGATAATAAAGGAATACACTATTGACAGATTCATTTTTCCGATGAGCTGGGCCGCTCCGGGGACGAACAAGCCCCGGCAATATTTTTATTAAGTACTCTGCCATTCATTTTTCCAATGGGCTGGACCGCTCCAGGGACGGACAAGCCTCAGGACTCTCCCACTTTGAAATTTGAACAAATCGTTTGTTATGGAAAATAAAGAGATACACCATTGATAGATTCATATTTCCGATGAGCTGGACCGCTCCAGGGACGAACAAACCTCAGCAATATTTTTATTAAGGACGCTGCCACCTTGAAATCTGGATAAATCGTTTGTTATTGATAATAAAGTAATACACTATTGACAGATTCATTTTTCCGATGAGCTGGGCCGCTCCAGGGACGAACAAACCTCAGCAATATTTTTAAGGACGCTGCCATCTTGGAATTTGGAAAAATCTTTTGTTATTGGGAATAAAGAAATACACCATTTATACATTGATTTTTCCGATGGGCTGGACCGCTCCAGGGACGAACAAACCTCAGAAATCTTTCTATTAAGGACGTTGCCACCTTGAAATTTGGATAAATCGTTTGTTATTGATAATAAAGGAATACACCATTGACAGTTTCATTTTTCCAATGGGCTGGACCGCTCCAGGAATGGACAAGCCCCAGGACTCTGCCACTTTGGAATTTGAACAAATCGTTTGTTATGGAGATTAAAGAAATACACCATTGATAGATTCATTTATCCGATGAGCTGGACCGCTCCAGGGACGAACAAACCTCAGAAATCTTTCTATTAAGGACGTTGCCACCTTGAAATTTGGATAAATCGTTTGTTATTGATAATAAAGGAATACACCATTGACAGTTTCATTTTTCCAATGGGCTGGACCGCTCCAGGAATGGACAAGCCCCAGGACTCTGCCACTTTGGAATTTGAACAAATCGTTTATTATGGAAAATGAAGAAATACACCATTGATAGATTCATTTTTCCGATGAGCTGGACCGCTCCAGGGATGAACAAACCTCAGCAATATTTTTAAGGACGCTGCCACCTTGGAATTTGGAAAAATCATTTGTTATTGGGAATAAAGAAATACACCATTTATACATTCATTTTTCCAATGGGCTGGACCGCTCCAGAAACGGACAAGCCCCAGGACTCTGCCACTTTGGAATTTGAACAAATCGTTTGTTATGGAAAATAAAGAGATACACCATTGATAGATTCATTTTTCCGATGAGCTGGACCGCTCCAGGGACGAACAAACCTCAGCAATATTTTTATTAAGGAAGCTGCCTCCTTGAAATTTGGATAAATCATTTGTTATTGATAATAAAGTAATACACTATTGACAGATTCATTTTTCCGATGAGCTGGGCCGCTCCAGGGACGAACAAACCTCAGCAATATTTTTGAGGACGCTGCCATCTTGGAATTTGGAAAAATCATTTGTTATTGGGAATAAAGAAATACACCATTTACACATTCATTTTTCCAATGGGCTGGACCGCTCCAGAAACGGACAAGCCCCAGGACTCTGCCACTTTGAAATTTGAACAAATCATTTATTATGGAAAATAAAGAGATACACCATTGATAGATTCATTTTTCCGATGAGCTGGACCGCTCCAGGGACGAACAAACCTCAGCAATATTTTTATTTAGGACGATGCCACCTTGAAATTTGGATAAATTGTTTGTTATTGATAAAAAAGGAATACACCATTGACAGATTCATTTTTCAAATGGGATGGACCGCTCCAGGGACGGACAAGCCCCAGGACTCTCCCACTTTGAAATTTGAACAAATCGTTTGTTATGGAGATTAAAGAAATACACCATTGATAGATTCATTTATCCGATGAGCTGGACCGCTCCAGGGACGAACAAACCTCAGAAATATTTCTATTAAGGACGTTGCCACCTTGAAATTTGGATAAATCGTTTGTTATTGATAATAAAGGAATACACCATTGACAGTTTCATTTTTCCAATGGGCTGGACCGCTCCAGGAATGGACAAGCCCCAGGACTCTGCCACTTTGGAATTTGAACAAATCGTTTGTTATGGAGATTAAAGAAATACACCATTGATAGATTCATTTTTCCGATGAGCAGGACCGCTCCAGGGATGAACAAACCTCAGCAATATTTTTAAGGACGCTGCCACCTTGGAATTTGGAAAAATCATTTGTTATTGGGAATAAAGAAATACACCATTTATACATTCATTTTTCCAATGGGCTGGACCGCTCCAGAAACGGACAAGCCCCAGGACTCTGCCACTTTGGAATTTGAACAAATCGTTTGTTATGGAAAATAAAGAGATACACCATTGATAGATTCATTTTTCCGATGAGCTGGACCGCTCCAGGGACGAACAAACCTCAGCAATATTTTTATTAAGGAAGCTGCCTCCTTGAAATTTGGATAAATCATTTGTTATTGATAATAAAGTAATACACTATTGACAGATTCATTTTTCCGATGAGCTGGGCCGCTCCAGGGACGAACAAACCTCAGCAATATTTTTAAGGACGCTGCCATCTTGGAATTTGGAAAAATCATTTGTTATTGGGAATAAAGAAATACACCATTTACACATTCATTTTTCCAATGGGCTGGACCGCTCCAGAAACGGACAAGCCCCAGGACTCTGCCACTTTGAAATTTGAACAAATCATTTATTATGGAAAATAAAGAAATACACCATTGATAGATTCATTTTTCCGATGAGCTGGACCGCTCCAGGGACGAACAAACCTCAGCAATATTTTTATTTAGGACGATGCCACCTTGAAATTTGGATAAATTGTTTGTTATTGATAAAAAAGGAATACACCATTGACAGATTCATTTTTCAAATGGGATGGACCGCTCCAGGGACGGACAAGCCCCAGGACTCTCCCACTTTGAAATTTGAACAAATCGTTTGTTATGGAGATTAAAGAAATACACCATTGATAGATTCATTTATCCGATGAGCTGGACCGCTCCAGGGACGAACAAACCTCAGAAATATTTCTATTAAGGACGTTGCCACCTTGAAATTTGGATAAATCGTTTGTTATTGATAATAAAGGAATACACCATTGACAGTTTCATTTTTCCAATGGGCTGGACCGCTCCAGGAATGGACAAGCCCCAGGACTCTGCCACTTTGGAATTTGAACAAATCGTTTATTATGGAAAATAAAGAAATACACCATTGATAGATTCATTTTTCCGATGAGCTGGACCGCTCCAGGGACGAACAAACCTCAGCAATATTTTTTATAGGACGCTGCCACCTTGGAATTTGGACAAATCACTTGTTATTGGTAATAAAGGAATAAACCATTTGACAGATTCATTATTCCGATGAGCTGGACCGCTCTAGGGACGAACAAATCTCAGCAATATTTTTGTCAAGGACGCTGCCACCTTGAAATTCGAACAAATCATTTTTTATGGAGAATAAAGAAATACACCATTGATAGATTCATTTTTCCGATGAGCTGGACCGCTCCAGGGACGAACAAACCTCAGCAATATTTTTATTAAGGACGCTGCCACCTTGGAATTTGGATAAATCGTTTGTTATTGATCATAAAGTAATATACCATTGACAGGTTCATTTTTCCAATGGGCTGGACCGCTCCAGGAACGAACAAACCTCAGCAATATTTTTATTAGGGACTCTGCCACTTTGAAATTTGAACAAATCGTTTATTATGGAGAATAAAGAAATACACCATTGGCAGATTCATTTTTCCGATGGGCTGGACCGCTCCAGGGAGGGAACGGACAAGCCCGCAGGAACTCTCCCACTTTGAAATTTGAACAAATCGTTTGTTATGGAGATTAAAGAAATACACCATTGATAGATTCATTTTTCCGATGAGCTGGACCGCTCCAGGGACGAACAAACCTCAGCAATATTTTTATTAAGGACGCTGCCACCTTGAAATTTGGATAAATCGTTTGTTATTGATAATAAAGAAATATACCATTGATAGGTTCATTTTTCCGATGAGCTGGACCGCTCCAGGGACGAACAAACCTCAGCAATATTTTTATTAGGGACTCTGCCACTTTGAAATTTGAACAAATCGTTTATTATGGAAAATAAAGAAATACACCATTGACAGTTTCATTTTTCCGATGGGCTGGACCGCTCCAGGGACGGACAAGCCACAGCAATATTTTTATTAGGGACTCTGCCACTTTGAAATTTGAACAAATCGTTTATTATGGAAAATAAAGAAATACACCATTGGTAGATTCATTTTTCCGATGAGCTGGACCGCTCCAGAAGGACGCTGCCACCTTGAAACTTGGATAAATCGTTTGTTATTGATAATAAAGGAATACACCATTGACAGTTTCATTTTTCCAATGGGCTGGACCGCTCCAGGAATGGACAAGCCCCAGGACTCTGCCACTTTGGAATTTGAACAAATCGTTTATTATGGAAAATGAAGAAATACACCATTGATAGATTCATTTTTCCGATAAGCTGGACCGCTCCAGGGACGAACAAACCTCAGCAATATTTTTATTAAGGACGCTGCCACCTTGAAATTTGGATAAATCGTTTGTTATTGATAATAAAGGAATACACCATTGACAGATTCATTTTTCCAATGGGCTGGACCGCTCCAGGGACGGACAAGCCCCAGGACTCTCCCACATTGAAATTTGAACAAATCGTTTGTTATGGAGATTAAAGAAATACACCATTGATAGATTCATTTTTCCGATGAGCTGGACCGCTCCAGGGACGAACAAACCTCAGCAATATTTTTATTAAGGACGCTGCCACCTTGAAATTTGGATAAATCGTTTGTTATTGATAATAAAGGAATACACCATTGACAGATTCATTTTTCCGATGGGCTGGACCGCTCCAGGGACGGACAAGCCCCAGCAATATTTTTATTAGGGACTCTGCCACTTTGAAATTCGAACAAATCGTTTATTATGGAAAATAAAGAAATACACCATTAATAGATTCATTTATCCGATGAGCTGGACCGCTCCAGGGACGAACAAACCTCAGCAATCTTTTTATTAAGGACGCTGCCACCTTGAAATTTGGATAAATCGTTTGTTATTGATAATAAAGGAATACACCATTAACAGATTCATTTTTCCGATGGGCTGGACCACTCCAGGGACGGACAAGCCCCAGCAATATTTTTATTAGGGACTCTGCCACTTTGAAATTTGAACAAATCGTTTGTTATTGATAATAAAGAAATACACCATTGATAGATTCATTTTTCCGATGAGCTGGACCGCTCCAGGGACGAACAAACCTCAGCAATATTTTTATTAAGGACGCTGCCACCTTCAAATTTGGATAAATCGTTTGTTATTGATAATAAAGGAATACACCATTAACAGATTCATTTTTCCGATGGGCTGGACCACTCCAGGGACGGACAAGCCCCAGCAATATTTTTATTAGGGACTCTGCCACTTTGAAATTCGAACAAATCGTTTATTATGGAAAATAAAGAAATACACCATTGACAGATTCATTTTTCCAATGGGCTGGACCGCTCCAGGGACGGACAAGCCCCAGGACTCTGCCACTTTGAAATTTGAACAAATCGTTTGTTATGGAGATTAAAGAAATACACCATTGATAGATTCATTTTTCCGATGAGCTGGACCGCTCCAGGGACGAACAAACCTCAGCAATATTTTTATTAAGGACGCTGCCACCTTGAAATTTGGATAAATCGTTTGTTATTGATAATAAAGGAATACACCATTGGCAGATTCATTTTTCCGATGGGCTGGACCGCTCCAGGGACGGACAAGACCCAGGACTCTGCCACTTTGAAATTTGAACAAATCGTTTGTTATGGAGATTAAAGAAATACACCATTGATAGATTCATTTTTCCGATGAGCTGGACCGCTCCAGGGACGAACAAACCTCAGCAATATTTTTATTAAGGACGCTGCCACCTTGAAATTTGGATAAATCGTTTGTTATTGATAATAAAGGAATACACCATTGACAGATTCATTTTTCCGATGAGCTGGACCGCTCCAGGGACGAACAAACCTCAGCAATATTTTTAGGACGCTGCCACCTTGGAATTTGGAAAAATCATTTGTTATTGGGAATAAAGAAATACACCATTTATACATTGATTTTTCCGATGGGCTGGACCGCTCCAGGGACAGCGCCCTTTTTTTTGGACTCTGATTCATTTTTCCAATGGGCTGGACCGCTCCAGGGACGGACAAGCCCCAGGACTCTCCCACTTTGAAATTTGAACAAATCGTTTGTTATGGAAAATAAAGAGATACACCATTGATAGATTCATTTTTCCGATGAGCTGGACCGCTCCAGGGACGAACAAACCTCAGCAATATTTTTATTAAGGACGCTGCCACCTTGAATTTGGATAAATGTTTGTTATTGATAATAAGGATACTTGAAGATTCATTTTTCGATGGCTGCGTCAGGCGAACAAACCTCAGCATATTTTTGACGCTGCCACTTGAATTTGGATAAATCGTTTGTTTTTTTTGTTTTTTTTTGGGGACAAGCCCAGAATTTTTTATTAGGGCTTGACTTTGAAATTCAAATCGTTTATTATGGAAAATAGAAATATTGATAGATTCATTTTTCCGATGGAGCTGGACCGCTCCAGGGACGAAAAACCTCAATTTTTATTAAGGACGCTGCCACCTTGATTTTTTTTTTTTTTTTTTTTTTTTTTTTTTTTTTTTTTTTTTTTTTTTTTTTTTTTTTGAATTGAAAAATCGTTTATTATGGAAAATTCTTGAATTTGGATAAATCGTTTGTTATTGATAATAAAGGAATACACATTGACAGATTCATTTTTCAAGGCTGAGGGTGGACAGCCCAGGACTCTCCACATTGAAATTTGAACAAATCGTTTGTTATGGAGATTAAAGAAATACACCATTGATAGATTCATTTATCCGATGAGCTGGACCGCTCCAGGGACGAACAAACCTCAGAAATATTTCTATTAAGGACGTTGCCACCTTGAAATTTGGATAAATCGTTTGTTATTGATAATAAAGGAATACACCATTGACAGTTTCATTTTTCCAATGGGCTGGACCGCTCCAGGAATGGACAAGCCCCAGGACTCTGCCACTTTGGAATTTGAACAAATCGTTTATTATGGAAAATAAAGAAATACACCATTGATAGATTCATTTTTCCGATGAGCTGGACCGCTCCAGGGACGAACAAACCTCAGCAATATTTTTATTAAGGACGCTGCCACCTTGAAATTTGGATAAATCGTTTGTTATTGATAATAAAGGAATACACCATTGACAGATTCATTTTTCCAATGGGCTGGACCGCTCCAGGGTCGGACAAGCCCCAGGACTCTCCCACATTGAAATTTGAACAAATCGTTTGTTATGGAGATTAAAGAAATACACCATTGATAGATTCATTTATCCGATGAGCTGGACCGCTCCAGGGACGAACAAACCTCAGAAATATTTCTATTAAGGACGTTGCCACCTTGAAATTTGGATAAATCGTTTGTTATTGATAATAAAGGAATACACCATTGACAGTTTCATTTTTCCAATGGGCTGGACCGCTCCAGGAATGGACAAGCCCCAGGACTCTGCCACTTTGGAATTTGAACAAATCGTTTGTTATGGAAAATAAAGAAATACACCATTGATAGATTCATTTTTCCGATGAGCTGGACCGCTCCAGGGACGAACAAACCTCAGAAATATTTCTATTAAGGACGTTGCCACCTTGAAATTTGGATAAATCGTTTGTTATTGATAATAAAGGAATACACCATTGACAGTTTCATTTTTCCAATGGGCTGGACCGCTCCAGGAATGGACAAGCCCCAGGACTCTGCCACTTTGGAATTTGAACAAATCGTTTATTATGGAAAATAAAGAAATACACCATTGATAGATTCATTTTTCCGATGAGCTGGACCGCTCCAGGGATGAACAAACCTCAGCAATATTTTTAAGGACGCTGCCACCTTGGAATTTGGAAAAATCATTTGTTATTGGGAATAAAGAAATACACCATTTATACATTCATTTTTCCAATGGGCTGGACCGCTCCAGAAACGGACAAGCCCCAGGACTCTGCCACTTTGGAATTTGAACAAATCGTTTGTTATGGAAAATAAAGAGATACACCATTGATAGATTCATTTTTCCGATGAGCTGGACCGCTCCAGGGACGAACAAACCTCAGCAATATTTTTATTAAGGAAGCTGCCTCCTTGAAATTTGGATAAATCATTTGTTATTGATAATAAAGTAATACACTATTGACAGATTCATTTTTCCGATGAGCTGGGCCGCTCCAGGGACGAACAAACCTCAGCAATATTTTTGAGGACGCTGCCATCTTGGAATTTGGAAAAATCATTTGTTATTGGGAATAAAGAAATACACCATTTACACATTCATTTTTCCAATGGGCTGGACCGCTCCAGAAACGGACAAGCCCCAGGACTCTGCCACTTTGAAATTTGAACAAATCATTTATTATGGAAAATAAAGAGATACACCATTGATAGATTCATTTTTCCGATGAGCTGGACCGCTCCAGGGACGAACAAACCTCAGCAATATTTTTATTTAGGACGATGCCACCTTGAAATTTGGATAAATTGTTTGTTATTGATAAAAAAGGAATACACCATTGACAGATTCATTTTTCCAATGGGCTGGACCGCTCCAGGGACGGACAAGCCCCAGGACTCTCCCACATTGAAATTTGAACAAATCGTTTGTTATGGAGATTAAAGAAATACACCATTGATAGATTCATTTATCCGATGAGCTGGACCGCTCCAGGGACGAACAAACCTCAGAAATATTTCTATTAAGGACGTTGCCACCTTGAAATTTGGATAAATCGTTTGTTATTGATAATAAAGGAATACACCATTGACAGTTTCATTTTTCCAATGGGCTGGACCGCTCCAGGGTCGGACAAGCCCCAGGACTCTGCCACTTTGGAATTTGAACAAATCGTTTGTTATGGAGATTAAAGAAATACACCATTGATAGATTCATTTTTCCGATGAGCAGGACCGCTCCAGGGACGATCAAACCTCAGCCATATCTTTATTAAGGACGCTGCCACCTTGAAATTTGGATAAATCGTTTGTTATTGATAATAAAGGAATACACCATTAACAGATTCATTTTTCCGATGGGCTGGACCACTCCAGGGACGGACAAGCCCCAGCAATATTTTTATTAGAGACTCTGCCACTTTGAAATTCGAACAAATCGTTTATTATGGAAAATAAAGAAATACACCATTGATAGATTCATTTTTCCGATGAGCTGGACCGCTCCAGGGACGAACAAACCTCAGCAATATTTTTATTAAGGACGCTGCCACCTTGAAATTTGGATATGTTTGTTATTGATAATAAAGAAATACACCATTGATAGATTCATTTTTCCGATGAGCTGGCCGCTCCAGGGACGAACAAACCTCAGCAATATTTTTATTAAGGACGCTGCCACCTTCAAATTTGGATAAATCGTTTGTTATTGATAATAAAGGAATACACCATTAACAGATTCATTTTTCCGATGGGCTGGACCACTCCAGGGACGGACAAGCCCCAGCAATATTTTTATTAGGGACTCTGCCACTTTGAAATTCGAAAAAATCGTTTATTATGGAAAATAAAGAAATACACCATTGACAGATTCAGTTTTCCAATGGGCTGGACCGCTCCAGGGACGGACAAGCCCCAGAACTCTGCCACTTTGAAATTTGAACAAATCATTTGTTATGGAGATTAAAGAAATACACCATTGATAAAGTCATTTTTCCGATGAGCTGGACCGCTCCAGGGACGAACAAACCTCAGCAATATTTTTATTAGGGACTCTGCCACTTTGAAATTCGAAAAAATCGTTTATTATGGAAAATAAAGAAATACACCATTGACAGATTCAGTTTTCCAATGGGCTGGACCGCTCCAGGGACGGACAAGCCCCAGAACTCTGCCACTTTGAAATTTGAACAAATCGTTTGTTATGGAGATTAAAGAAATACACCATTGATAAAGTCATTTTTCCGATGAGCTGGACCGCTCCAGGGACGAACAAACCTCAGCAATATTTTTATTAGGGACTCTGCCACTTTGAAATTCGAAAAAATCGTTTATTATGGAAAATAAAGAAATACACCATTGACAGATTCAGTTTTCCAATGGGCTGGACCGCTCCAGGGACGGACAAGCCCCAGAACTCTGCCACTTTGAAATTTGAACAAATCGTTTGTTATGGAGATTAAAGAAATACACCATTGATAGATTCATTTTTCCGATGAGCTGGACCGCTCCAGGGACGAACAAACCTCAGCAATATTTTTATTAAGGACGCTGCCACCTTGAAATTTGGATAAATCGTTTGTTATTGATAATAAAGGAATACACCATTGACAGATTCATTTTTCCAATGGGCTGGACCGCTCCAGGGACGGACAAGCCCCAGGACTCTCCCACTTTGAAATTTGAACAAATCGTTTGTTATGGAGATTAAAGAAATACACCATTGATAGATTCATTTTTCCGATGAGCTGGACCGCTCCAGGGACGAACAAACCTCAGCAATATTTTTATTAAGGACGCTGCCACCTTGAAATTTGGATAAATCGTTTTTTATTGATAATAAAGGAATACACCATTGACAGATTCATTTTTCCAATGGGCTGGACTGCTCCAGAACAAACCTCAGCAATATTTTTATTAAGGACGTTGCCATCTTGGAATTTCAATTTTTTATAAAATAAATACATTACAGATTCATTTTTCCAATGGGCTGGACCGCTCCAGGGTCGGACAAGCCCCAGGACTCTCCCACTTTGAAATTTGAACAAATCGTTTGTTATGGAGATTAAAGAAATACACCATTGATAGATTCATTTTTCCGATGAGCTGGACCGCTCCAGGGACGAACAAACCTCAGCAATATTTTTATTAAGGACGCTGCCACCTTGAAATTTTGATAAATCGTTTGTTATTGATAATAAAGTAATATACCATTGACAGATTCATTTTTCCGATGAGCTGGACCGCTCCAGGGACGAACAAACCTCAGCAATATTTTTATTAAGGACGCTGCCACCTTGAAATTTTGATAAATCGTTTGTTATTGATAATAAAGTAATATACCATTGACAGATTCATTTTTCCGATGAGCTGGGCCGCTCCTGTCTCTGCTTCTTTTTTGGGGAGGGACGGACAAGCCTCAGGACTCTCCCACTTTGAAATTTGAACAAATCGTTTATTATGGAAAATAAAGAGATGCACCATTGATAGATTCATATTTCCGATGAGCTGGACCGCTCCAGGGATGAACAAACCTCAGCAATATTTTTATTTTTCTGTGAAATCTTTAGGACGCTGCCACCTTGGAATTTGAAAAATTTTGTTATTGGGAATAAAGAAATAACATTTATAATTTTCATTTTTCATGGCTGGACCGCTCCAGAAACGGACAAGCCCCAGACTCTGCCACTTTGGAATTTGAACAAATCGTTTGTTATGGAAAATAAAGAGATACACCATTGATAGATTCATTTTTCCGATGAGCTGGACCGCTCCAGGGATGAACAAACCTCAGCAATATTTTTATTAAGGAAGCTGCCTCCTTGAAATTTGGATAAATCGTTTGTTATTGAAAATAAAGAGATACACCATTGACAGATTCATTTTTCCGATGAGCTGGGCCGCTCCAGGGATGAACAAACCTCAGCAATATTTTTGAGGACGCTGCCATCTTGGAATTTGGAAAAATCATTTGTTATTGGGAATAAAGAAATACACCATTTACACATTCATTTTTCCAATGGGCTGGACCGCTCCAGAAACGGACAAGCCCCAGGACTCTGCCACTTTGAAATTTGAACAAATCGTTTATTATGGAAAATAAAGAAATACACCATTGATAGATTCATTTTTCCGATGAGCTGGACCGCTCCAGGGACGAACAAACCTCAGCAATATTTTTATTTAGGACGATGCCACCTTGAAATTTGGATAAATTGTTTGTTATTGATAAAAAAGGAATACACCATTGACAGATTCATTTTTCAAATGGGATGGACCGCTCCAGGGACGGACAAGCCCCAGGACTCTCCCACTTTGAAATTTGAACAAATCGTTTGTTATGGAGATTAAAGAAATACACCATTGATAGATTCATTTATCCGATGAGCTGGACCGCTCCAGGGACGAACAAACCTCAGAAATATTTCTATTAAGGACGTTGCCACCTTGAAATTTGGATAAATCGTTTGTTATTGATAATAAAGGAATACACCATTGACAGTTTCATTTTTCCAATGGGCTGGACCGCTCCAGGAATGGACAAGCCCCAGGACTCTGCCACTTTGGAATTTGAACAAATCGTTTATTATGGAAAATAAAGAAATACACCATTGATAGATTCATTTTTCCGATGAGCTGGACCGCTCCAGGGACGAACAAACCTCAGCAATATTTTTATTAAGGACGCTGCCACCTTGAAATTTGGATAAATCGTTTGTTATTGATAATAAAGGAATACACCATTGACAGATTCATTTTTCCAATGGGCTGGACCGCTCCAGGGTCGGACAAGCCCCAGGACTCTCCCACATTGAAATTTGAACAAATCGTTTGTTATGGAGATTAAAGAAATACACCATTGATAGATTCATTTATCCGATGAGCTGGACCGCTCCAGGGACGAACAAACCTCAGAAATATTTCTATTAAGGACGTTGCCACCTTGAAATTTGGATAAATCGTTTGTTATTGATAATAAAGGAATACACCATTGACAGTTTCATTTTTCCAATGGGCTGGACCGCTCCAGGGATGGACAAGCCCCAGGACTCTGCCACTTTGGAATTTGAACAAATCGTTTGTTATGGAGATTAAAGAAATACACCATTGATAGATTCATTTTTCCGATGAGCAGGACCGCTCCAGGGACGATCAAACCTCAGCCATATCTTTATTAAGGACGCTGACACCTTGAAATTTGGATAAATCGTTTGTTATTGATAATAAAGGAATACACCATTAACAGATTCATTTTTCCGATGGGCTGGACCACTCCAGGGACGGACAAGCCCCAGCAATATTTTTATTAGAGACTCTGCCACTTTGAAATTCGAACAAATCGTTTATTATGGAGAATAAAGAAATACACCATTAATAGATTCATTTATCCGATGAGCTGGACCGCTCCAGGGACGAACAAACCTCAGCAATCTTTTTATTAAGGACGCTGCCACCTTGAAATTTGGATAAATCGTTTGTTATTGATAATAAAGAAATACACCATTGATAGATTCATTTTTCCGATGAGCTGGACCGCTCCAGGGACGAACAAACCTCAGCAATATTTTTATTAAGGACGCTGCCACCTTCAAATTTGGATAAATCGTTTGTTATTGATAATAAAGGAATACACCATTAACAGATTCATTTTTCCGATGGGCTGGACCACTCCAGGGACGGACAAGCCCCAGCAATATTTTTATTAGGGACTCTGCCACTTTGAAATTCGAAAAAATCGTTTATTATGGAAAATAAAGAAATACACCATTGACAGATTCAGTTTTCCAATGGGCTGGACCGCTCCAGGGACGGACAAGCCCCAGAACTCTGCCACTTTGAAATTTGAACAAATCATTTGTTATGGAGATTAAAGAAATACACCATTGATAAAGTCATTTTTCCGATGAGCTGGACCGCTCCAGGGACGAACAAACCTCAGCAATATTTTTATTAGGGACTCTGCCACTTTGAAATTCGAAAAAATCGTTTATTATGGAAAATAAAGAAATACACCATTGACAGATTCAGTTTTCCAATGGGCTGGACCGCTCCAGGGACGGACAAGCCCCAGAACTCTGCCACTTTGAAATTTGAACAAATCGTTTGTTATGGAGATTAAAGAAATACACCATTGATAAAGTCATTTTTCCGATGAGCTGGACCGCTCCAGGGACGAACAAACCTCAGCAATATTTTTATTAGGGACTCTGCCACTTTGAAATTCGAAAAAATCGTTTATTATGGAAAATAAAGAAATACACCATTGACAGATTCAGTTTTCCAATGGGCTGGACCGCTCCAGGGACGGACAAGCCCCAGAACTCTGCCACTTTGAAATTTGAACAAATCGTTTGTTATGGAGATTAAAGAAATACACCATTGATAGATTCATTTTTCCGATGAGCTGGACCGCTCCAGGGACGAACAAACCTCAGCAATATTTTTATTTAGGATGCTGCCACCTTGAAATTTGGATAAATTGTTTGTTATTGATAATAAAGGAATACACCATTGACAGATTCATTTTTCCAATGGGCTGGACCGCTCCAGGGACGGACAAGCCCCAGGACTCTCCCACTTTGAAATTTGAACAAATCGTTTGTTATGGAGATTAAAGAAATACACCATTGATAGATTCGTTTTTCCGATGAGCTGGACCGCTCCAGGGACGAAGAAACCTCAGCAATCTTTTAATTAAGGACGCTGCCACCTTGAAATTTGGATAAATCGTTTTTTATTGATAATAAAGGAATACACCATTGACAGATTCATTTTTCCAATGGGCTGGACTGCTCCAGAAACGAACAAACCTCAGCAATATTTTTATTAAGGACGTTGCCATCTTGGAATTTGGACAAATCGTTTTTTATTGAAAATAAAGGAATACACCATTGACAGATTCATTTTTCCAATGGGCTGGACCGCTCCAGGGACGGACAAGCCCCAGGACTCTCCCACTTTGAAATTTGAACAAATCGTTTGTTATGGAGATTAAAGAAATACACCATTGATAGATTCATTCTTCCGATGAGCTGGACCGCTCCAGGGACGAACAAACCTCAGCAATATTTTTATTAAGGACGCTGCCACCTTGAAGTTTTGATAAATCGTTTGTTATTGATAATAAAGTAATATACCATTGACAGGTTCATTTTTCCGATGAGCTGGGCCGCTCCAGGACGGACAAGCCTCAGGACTCTCCCACTTTGAAATTTGAACAAATCGTTTGTTATGGAGATGAAAGAAATACACCATTGATAGATTCGTTTTTCCGATGAGCTGGACCGCTCCAGGGACGAAGAAACCTCAGCAATCTTTTAATTAAGGACGCTGCCACCTTGAAATTTGGATAAATCGTTTTTTATTGATAATAAAGGAATACACCATTGACAGATTCATTTTTCCAATGGGCTGGACTGCTCCAGAAACGAACAAACCTCAGCAATATTTTTATTAAGGACGTTGCCATCTTGGAATTTGGACAAATCGTTTTTTATTGAAAATAAAGGAATACACCATTGACAGATTCATTTTTCCAATGGGCTGGACCGCTCCAGGGACGGACAAGCCCCAGGACTCTCCCACTTTGAAATTTGAACAAATCGTTTGTTATGGAGATTAAAGAAATACACCATTGATAGATTCATTCTTCCGATGAGCTGGACCGCTCCAGGGACGAACAAACCTCAGCAATATTTTTATTAAGGACGCTGCCACCTTGAAGTTTTGATAAATCGTTTGTTATTGATAATAAAGTAATATACCATTGACAGGTTCATTTTTCCGATGAGCTGGGCCGCTCCAGGGACGAACAAACCTCAGCAATATTTTTATTAAGGACGCTGCCACCTTGAAGTTTTGATAAATCGTTTGTTATTGATAATAAAGTAATATACCATTGACAGGTTCATTTTTCCGATGAGCTGGGCCGCTCCAGGACGGACAAGCCTCAGGACTCTCCCACTTTGAAATTTGAACAAATCGTTTGTTATGGAAAATAAAGAGATACACCATTGATAGATTCATATTTCCGATGAGCTGGACCGCTCCAGGGACGAACAAACCTCAGCAATATTTTTATTAAGGACGCTGCCATCTTGGAATTTGGACAAATCGTTTTTTATTGAAAATAAAGGAATACACCATTGACAGATTCATTTTTCCAATGGGCTGGACTGCTCCAGAAACGAACAAACCTCAGCAATATTTTTATTAAGGACGCTGCCATCTTGGAATTTGGACAAATCGTTTTTTATTGAAAATAAAGGAATACACCATTGACAGATTCATTTTTCCAATGGGCTGGACTGCTCCAGAAACGAACAAACCTCAGCAATATTTTTATTAAGGACGCTGCCATCTTGGAATTTGGACAAGTCGTTTTTTATTGAAAATAAAGGAATACACCATTGACAGATTCATTTTTCCAATGGGCTGGACCGCTCCAGGGACGGACAAGCCCCAGGACTCTCCCACTTTGAAATTTGAACAAATCGTTTGTTATGGAGATTAAAGAAATACACCATTGATAGATTCATTCTTCCGATGAGCTGGACCGCTCCAGGGACGAACAAACCTCAGCAATATTTTTATTAAGGACGCTGCCACCTTGAAATTTGGATAAATCGTTTGTTATTGATAATAAAGGAATACATTATTGACAGATTCATTTTTCCGATGAGCTGGACCGCTCCAGGGACGAACAAACCTCAGCAATATTTTTATTAAGGACGCTGCCACCTTGAAATTTGGATAAATCGGTTGTTATTGATAATAAAGGAATACACTATTGACAGATTCATTTTTCCGATGAGCTGGGCCGCTCCGGGGACGAACAAGCCCCGGCAATATTTTTATTAAGTACTCCGCCATTCATTTTTCCAATGGGCTGGACCGCTCCAGGGACGGACAAGCCTCAGGACTCTCCCACTTTGAAATTTGAACAAATCGTTTGTTATGGAAAATAAAGAGATACACCATTGATAGATTCATATTTCCGATGAGCTGGACCGCTCCAGGGACGAACAAACCTCAGCAATATTTTTATTAAGGACGCTGCCACCTTGAAATCTGGATAAATCGTTTGTTATTGATAATAAAGTAATACACCATTGACAGATTCATTTTTCCGATGAGCTGGGCCGCTCCAGGGACGAACAAACCTCAGCAATATTTTTAAGGACGCTGCCATCTTGGAATTTGGAAAAATCTTTTGTTATTGGGAATAAAGAAATACACCATTTATACATTGATTTTTCCGATGGGCTGGACCGCTCCAGGGACAAACAAACCTCAGAAATCTTTCTATTAAGGACGTTGCCACCTTGAAATTTGGATAAATCGTTTGTTATTGATAATAAAGGAATACACCATTGACAGTTTCATTTTTCCAATGGGCTGGACCGCTCCAGGAATGGACAAGCCCCAGGACTCTGCCACTTTGGAATTTGAACAAATCGTTTGTTATGGAGATTAAAGAAATACACCATTGATAGATTCATTTATCCGATGAGCTGGACCGCTCCAGGGACGACACAGAACAAGGACGTGCCACCGAGGAACTTTGTTATTGATAATAAAGGAATAACCATTGACAGTCATTTTTCCATGGGCTGGACCGCTCCAGGAGGACAAGCCCCAGGACTCTCCACTTTGGAATTTGAACAAATCGTTTATTATGGAAAATAAAGAAATACACCATTGATAGATTCATTTTTCCGATGAGCTGGACCGCTCCAGGGATGAACAAACCTCAGCAATATTTTTAAGGACGCTGCCACCTTGGAATTTGGAAAAATCATTTGTTATTGGGAATAAAGAAATACACCATTTATACATTCATTTTTCCAATGGGCTGGACCGCTCCAGAAACGGACAAGCCCCAGGACTCTGCCACTTTGGAATTTGAACAAATCGTTTGTTATGGAAAATAAAGAGATACACCATTGATAGATTCATTTTTCCGATGAGCTGGACCGCTCCAGGGACGAACAAACCTCAGCAATATTTTTATTAAGGACGCTGCCACCTTGAAATTTGGATAAATCGTTTGTTATTGATAATAAAGGAATACACCATTGACAGTTTCATTTTTCCAATGGGCTGGACCGCTCCAGGAATGGACAAGCCCCAGGACTCTGCCACTTTGGAATTTGAACAAATCGTTTATTATGGAAAATAAAGAAATACACCATTGATAGATTCATTTTTCCGATGAGCTGGACCGCTCCAGGGACGAACAAACCTCAGCAATATTTTTATTAAGGACGCTGCCACCTTGAAATTTGGATAAATCGTTTGTTATTGATAATAAAGGAATACACCATTGACAGATTCATTTTTCCAATGGGCTGGACCGCTCCAGGGACGGACAAGCCCCAGGACTCTCCCACTTTGAAATTTGAACAAATCGTTTGTTATGGAGATTAAAGAAATACACCATTGATAGATTCATTTATCCGATGAGCTGGACCGCTCCAGGGACGAACAAACCTCAGAAATATTTCTATTAAGGACGTTGCCACCTTGAAATTTGGATAAATCGTTTGTTATTGATAATAAAGGAATACACCATTGACAGTTTCATTTTTCCAATGGGCTGGACCGCTCCAGGAATGGACAAGCCCCAGGACTCTGCCACTTTGGAATTTGAACAAATCGTTTGTTATGGAGATTAAAGAAATACACCATTGATAGATTCATTTTTCCGATGAGCAGGACCGCTCCAGGGACGAACAAACCTCAGCAATATTTTTATTAAGGACGCTGCCACCTTGAAATTTGGATAAATCGTTTGTTATTGATAATAAAGGAATACACCATTAACAGATTCATTTTTCCGATGGGCTGGACCACTCCAGGGACGGACAAGCCCCAGCAATATTTTTATTAGAGACTCTGCCACTTTGAAATTCGAACAAATCGTTTATTATGGAGAATAAAGAAATACACCATTAATAGATTCATTTATCCGATGAGCTGGACCGCTCCAGGGACGAACAAACCTCAGCAATCTTTTTATTAAGGACGCTGCCACCTTGAAATTTGGATAAATCGTTTGTTATTGATAATAAAGAAATACACCATTGATAGATTCATTTTTCCGATGAGCTGGACCGCTCCAGGGACGAACAAACCTCAGCAATATTTTTATTAAGGACGCTGCCACCTTCAAATTTGGATAAATCGTTTGTTATTGATAATAAAGGAATACACCATTAACAGATTCATTTTTCCGATGGGCTGGACCACTCCAGGGACGAACAAGCCCCAGCAATATTTTTATTAGGGACTCTGCCACTTTGAAATTCGAAAAAATCGTTTATTATGGAAAATAAAGAAATACACCATTGACAGATTCAGTTTTCCAATGGGCTGGACCGCTCCAGGGACGGACAAGCCCCAGAACTCTGCCACTTTGAAATTTGAACAAATCATTTGTTATGGAGATTAAAGAAATACACCATTGATAAAGTCATTTTTCCGATGAGCTGGACCGCTCCAGGGACGAACAAACCTCAGCAATATTTTTATTAGGGACTCTGCCACTTTGAAATTCGAAAAAATCGTTTATTATGGAAAATAAAGAAATACACCATTGACAGATTCAGTTTTCCAATGGGCTGGACCGCTCCAGGGACGGACAAGCCCCAGAACTCTGCCACTTTGAAATTTGAACAAATCGTTTGTTATGGAGATTAAAGAAATACACCATTGATAAAGTCATTTTTCCGATGAGCTGGACCGCTCCAGGGACGAACAAACCTCAGCAATATTTTTATTAGGGACTCTGCCACTTTGAAATTCGAAAAAATCGTTTATTATGGAAAATAAAGAAATACACCATTGACAGATTCAGTTTTCCAATGGGCTGGACCGCTCCAGGGACGGACAAGCCCCAGAACTCTGCCACTTTGAAATTTGAACAAATCGTTTGTTATGGAGATTAAAGAAATACACCATTGATAGATTCATTTTTCCGATGAGCTGGACCGCTCCAGGGACGAACAAACCTCAGCAATATTTTTATTAAGGACGCTGCCACCTTGAAATTTGGATAAATCGTTTGTTATTGATAATAAAGGAATACACCATTGACAGATTCATTTTTCCAATGGGCTGGACCGCTCCAGGGACGGACAAGCCCCAGGACTCTCCCACTTTGAAATTTGAACAAATCGTTTGTTATGGAGATTAAAGAAATACACCATTGATAGATTCGTTTTTCCGATGAGCTGGACCGCTCCAGGGACGAAGAAACCTCAGCAATCTTTTAATTAAGGACGCTGCCACCTTGAAATTTGGATAAATCGTTTTTTATTGATAATAAAGGAATACACCATTGACAGATTCATTTTTCCAATGGGCTGGACTGCTCCAGAAACGAACAAACCTCAGCAATATTTTTATTAAGGACGTTGCCATCTTGGAATTTGGACAAATCGTTTTTTATTGAAAATAAAGGAATACACCATTGACAGATTCATTTTTCCAATGGGCTGGACCGCTCCAGGGCGGCGCCCCGTCTCCCCTTTGTTTGCTGTTTGTTGGATTAAAGAAATACACCATTGATAGATTCATTCTTCCGATGAGCTGGACCGCTCCAGGGACGAACAAACCTCAGCAATATTTTTATTAAGGACGCTGCCACCTTGAAGTTTTGATAAATCGTTTGTTATTGATAATAAAGTAATATACCATTGACAGGTTCATTTTTCCGATGAGCTGGGCCGCTCCAGGACGGACAAGCCTCAGGACTCTCCCACTTTGAAATTTGAACAAATCGTTTGTTATGGAGATGAAAGAAATACACCATTGATAGATTCGTTTTTCCGATGAGCTGGACCGCTCCAGGGACGAAGAAACCTCAGCAATCTTTTAATTAAGGACGCTGCCACCTTGAAATTTGGATAAATCGTTTTTTATTGATAATAAAGGAATACACCATTGACAGATTCATTTTTCCAATGGGCTGGACTGCTCCAGAAACGAACAAACCTCAGCAATATTTTTATTAAGGACGTTGCCATCTTGGAATTTGGACAAATCGTTTTTTATTGAAAATAAAGGAATACACCATTGACAGATTCATTTTTCCAATGGGCTGGACCGCTCCAGGGACGGACAAGCCCCAGGACTCTCCCACTTTGAAATTTGAACAAATCGTTTGTTATGGAGATTAAAGAAATACACCATTGATCTTGTCCGTCCCTGGAGCGGTCCAGCCCATTGGAAAAATGAATCTGTCAATGGTGTATTCCTTTATTTTCAATAAAAAACGATTTGTCCAAATTCCAAGATGGCAACGTCCTTAATAAAAATATTGCTGAGGTTTGTTCGTTTCTGGAGCAGTCCAGCCCATTGGAAAAATGAATCTGTCAATGGTGTATTCCTTTATTATCAATAAAAAACGATTTATCCAAATTTCAAGGTGGCAGCGTCCTTAATTAAAAGATTGCTGAGGTTTCTTCGTCCCTGGAGCGGTCCAGCTCATCGGAAAAACGAATCTATCAATGGTGTATTTCTTTCATCTCCATAACAAACGATTTGTTCAAATTTCAAAGTGGGAGAGTCCTGAGGCTTGTCCGTCCTGGAGCGGCCCAGCTCATCGGAAAAATGAACCTGTCAATGGTATATTACTTTATTATCAATAACAAACGATTTATCAAAACTTCAAGGTGGCAGCGTCCTTAATAAAAATATTGCTGAGGTTTGTTCGTCCCTGGAGCGGTCCAGCTCATCGGAAGAATGAATCTATCAATGGTGTATTTCTTTAATCTCCATAACAAACGATTTGTTCAAATTTCAAAGTGGGAGAGTCCTGGGGCTTGTCCGTCCCTGGAGCGGTCCAGCCCATTGGAAAAATGAATCTGTCAATGGTGTATTCCTTTATTTTCAATAAAAAACGATTTGTCCAAATTCCAAGATGGCAACGTCCTTAATAAAAATATTGCTGAGGTTTGTTCGTTTCTGGAGCAGTCCAGCCCATTGGAAAAATGAATCTGTCAATGGTGTATTCCTTTATTATCAATAAAAAACGATTTATCCAAATTTCAAGGTGGCAGCGTCCTTAATTAAAAGATTGCTGAGGTTTCTTCGTCCCTGGAGCGGTCCAGCTCATCGGAAAAACGAATCTATCAATGGTGTATTTCTTTAATCTCCATAACAAACGATTTGTTCAAATTTCAAAGTGGGAGAGTCCTGGGGCTTGTCCGTCCCTGGAGCGGTCCAGCCCATTGGAAAAATGAATCTGTCAATGGTGTATTCCTTTATTATCAATAACAAACAATTTATCCAAATTTCAAGGTGGCAGCATCCTTAATAAAAATATTGCTGAGGTTTGTTCGTCCCTGGAGCGGTCCAGCTCATCGGAAAAATGAATCTATCAATGGTGTATTTCTTTAATCTCCATAACAAACGATTTGTTCAAATTTCAAAGTGGCAGAGTTCTGGGGCTTGTCCGTCCCTGGAGCGGTCCAGCCCATTGGAAAACTGAATCTGTCAATGGTGTATTTCTTTATTTTCCATAATAAACGATTTTTTCGAATTTCAAAGTGGCAGAGTCCCTAATAAAAATATTGCTGAGGTTTGTTCGTCCCTGGAGCGGTCCAGCTCATCGGAAAAATGACTTTATCAATGGTGTATTTCTTTAATCTCCATAACAAACGATTTGTTCAAATTTCAAAGTGGCAGAGTTCTGGGGCTTGTCCGTCCCTGGAGCGGTCCAGCCCATTGGAAAACTGAATCTGTCAATGGTGTATTTCTTTATTTTCCATAATAAACGATTTTTTCGAATTTCAAAGTGGCAGAGTCCCTAATAAAAATATTGCTGAGGTTTGTTCGTCCCTGGAGCGGTCCAGCTCATCGGAAAAATGACTTTATCAATGGTGTATTTCTTTAATCTCCATAACAAATGATTTGTTCAAATTTCAAAGTGGCAGAGTTCTGGGGCTTGTCCGTCCCTGGAGCGGTCCAGCCCATTGGAAAACTGAATCTGTCAATGGTGTATTTCTTTATTTTCCATAATAAACGATTTTTTCGAATTTCAAAGTGGCAGAGTCCCTAATAAAAATATTGCTGGGGCTTGTTCGTCCCTGGAGTGGTCCAGCCCATCGGAAAAATGAATCTGTTAATGGTGTATTCCTTTATTATCAATAACAAACGATTTATCCAAATTTGAAGGTGGCAGCGTCCTTAATAAAAATATTGCTGAGGTTTGTTCGTCCCTGGAGCGGTCCAGCTCATCGGAAAAATGAATCTATCAATGGTGTATTTCTTTATTATCAATAACAAACGATTTATCCAAATTTCAAGGTGGCAGCGTCCTTAATAAAAAGATTGCTGAGGTTTGTTCGTCCCTGGAGCGGTCCAGCTCATCGGATAAATGAATCTATTAATGATGTATTTCTTTATTCTCCATAATAAACGATTTGTTCGAATTTCAAAGTGGCAGAGTCTCTAATAAAAATATTGCTGGGGCTTGTCCGTCCCTGGAGTGGTCCAGCCCATCGGAAAAATGAATCTGTTAATGGTGTATTCCTTTATTATCAATAACAAACGATTTATCCAAATTTCAAGGTGGCAGCGTCCTTAATAAAAATATTGCTGAGGTTTGTTCGTCCCTGGAGCGGTCCAGCTCATCGGAAAAATGAATCTATCAATGGTGTATTTCTTTATTTTCCATAATAAACGATTTGTTCAAATTCCAAAGTGGCAGAGTCCTGGGGCTTGTCCATTCCTGGAGCGGTCCAGCCCATTGGAAAAATGAAACTGTCAATGGTGTATTCCTTTATTATCAATAACAAACGATTTATCCAAATTTCAAGGTGGCAACGTCCTTAATAGAAATATTTCTGAGGTTTGTTCGTCCCTGGAGCGGTCCAGCTCATCGGATAAATGAATCTATCAATGGTGTATTTCTTTAATCTCCATAACAAACGATTTGTTCAAATTTCAAAGTGGGAGAGTCCTGGGGCTTGTCCGTCCCTGGAGCGGTCCATCCCATTTGAAAAATGAATCTGTCAATGGTGTATTCCTTTTTTATCAATAACAAACGATTTATCCAAATTTCAAGGTGGCAGCGTCCTTAATAAAAATATTGCTGAGGTTTGTTCGTCCCTGGAGCGGTCCAGCTCATCGGAAAAATGAATCTATCAATGGTGTATCTCTTTATTTTCCATAATAAATGATTTGTTCAAATTTCAAAGTGGCAGAGTCCTGGGGCTTGTCCGTTTCTGGAGCGGTCCAGCCCATTGGAAAAATGAATGTGTAAATGGTGTATTTCTTTATTCCCAATAACAAATGATTTTTCCAAATTCCAAGATGGCAGCGTCCTCAAAAATATTGCTGAGGTTTGTTCGTCCCTGGAGCGGCCCAGCTCATCGGAAAAATGAATCTGTCAATAGTGTATTACTTTATTATCAATAACAAATGATTTATCCAAATTTCAAGGAGGCAGCTTCCTTAATAAAAATATTGCTGAGGTTTGTTCGTCCCTGGAGCGGTCCAGCTCATCGGAAAAATGAATCTATCAATGGTGTATCTCTTTATTTTCCATAACAAACGATTTGTTCAAATTCCAAAGTGGCAGAGTCCTGGGGCTTGTCCGTTTCTGGAGCGGTCCAGCCCATTGGAAAAATGAATGTATAAATGGTGTATTTCTTTATTCCCAATAACAAATGATTTTTCCAAATTCCAAGGTGGCAGCGTCCTTAAAAATATTGCTGAGGTTTGTTCATCCCTGGAGCGGTCCAGCTCATCGGAAAAATGAATCTATCAATGGTGTATTTCTTTATTTTCCATAATAAACGATTTGTTCAAATTTCAAAGTGGGAGAGTCCTGAGGCTTGTCCGTTCCTGGAGCGGCCCAGCCCATCGGAAAAATGAACCTGTCAATGGTGTATTACTTTATTATCAATAACAAACGATTTATCCAAATTTCAAGGTGGCAGCGTCCTTAATAAAAATATTGCTGAGGTTTGTTCGTCCCTGGAGCGGTCCAGCTCATCGGATAAATGAATCTATCAATGGTGTATTTCTTTAATCTCCATAACAAACGATTTGTTCAAATTCCAAAGTGGCAGAGTCCTGGGGCTTGTCCATTCCTGGAGCGGTCCAGCCCATTGGAAAAATGAAACTGTCAATGGTGTATTCCTTTATTATCAATAACAAACGATTTATCCAAATTTCAAGGTGGCAACGTCCTTAATAGAAAGATTTCTGAGGTTTGTTTGTCCCTGGAGCGGTCCAGCCCATCGGAAAAATCAATGTATAAATGGTGTATTTCTTTATTCCCAATAACAAAAGATTTTTCCAAATTCCAAGATGGCAGCGTCCTTAAAAATATTGCTGAGGTTTGTTCGTCCCTGGAGCGGCCCAGCTCATCGGAAAAATGAATCTGTCAATGGTGTATTAGTTTATTATCAATAACAAACGATTTATCCAGATTTCAAGGTGGCAGCGTCCTTAATAAAAATATTGCTGAGGTTTGTTCGTCCCTGGAGCGGTCCAGCTCATCGGAAATATGAATCATTCAATGGTGTATCTCTTTATTTTCCATAACAAACGATTTGTTCAAATTTCAAAGTGGGAGAGTCCTGAGGCTTGTCCGTCCCTGGAGCGGTCCAGCCCATTGGAAAAATGAATGGCAGAGTACTTAATAAAAATATTGCCGGGGCTTGTTCGTCCCCGGAGCGGCCCAGCTCATCGGAAAAATGAATCTGTCAATAGTGTATTCCTTTATTATCAATAACAACCGATTAATCCAAATTTCAAGGTGGCAGCGTCCTTAATAAAAATATTGCTGAGGTTTGTTCGTCCCTGGAGCGGTCCAGCTCATCGGAAAAATGAATCTGTCAATAATGTATTCCTTTATTATCAATAACAAACGATTTATCCAAATTTCAAGGTGGCAGCGTCCTTAATAAAAATATTGCTGAGGTTTGTTCGTCCCTGGAGCGGTCCAGCTCATCGGAAGAATGAATCTATCAATGGTGTATTTCTTTAATCTCCATAACAAACGATTTGTTCAAATTTCAAAGTGGGAGAGTCCTGGGGCTTGTCCGTCCCTGGAGTGGTCCAGCCCATTGGAAAAATGAATCTGTCAATGGTGTATTCCTTTATTTTCAATAAAAAACGACTTGTCCAAATTCCAAGATGGCAGCGTCCTTAATAAAAATATTGCTGAGGTTTGTTCGTTTCTGGAGCAGTCCAGCCCATTGGAAAAATGAATCTGTCAATGGTGTATTCCTTTATTTTCAATAAAAAACGATTTGTCCAAATTCCAAGATGGCAGCGTCCTTAATAAAAATATTGCTGAGGTTTGTTCGTTTCTGGAGCAGTCCAGCCCATTGGAAAAATGAATCTGTCAATGGTGTATTCCTTTATTTTCAATAAAAAACGATTTGTCCAAATTCCAAGATGGCAGCGTCCTTAATAAAAATATTGCTGAGGTTTGTTCGTCCCTGGAGCGGTCCAGCTCATCGGAAATATGAATCTATCAATGGTGTATCTCTTTATTTTCCATAACAAACGATTTGTTCAAATTTCAAAGTGGGAGAGTCCTGAGGCTTGTCCGTCCTGGAGCGGCCCAGCTCATCGGAAAAATGAACCTGTCAATGGTATATTACTTTATTATCAATAACAAACGATTTATCAAAACTTCAAGGTGGCAGCGTCCTTAATAAAAATATTGCTGAGGTTTGTTCGTCCCTGGAGCGGCCCAGCTCATCGGAAAAATGAACCTGTCAATGGTATATTACTTTATTATCAATAACAAACGATTTATCAAAACTTCAAGGTGGCAGCGTCCTTAATAAAAATATTGCTGAGGTTTGTTCGTCCCTGGAGCGGTCCAGCTCATCGGAAGAATGAATCTATCAATGGTGTATTTCTTTAATCTCCATAACAAACGATTTGTTCAAATTTCAAAGTGGGAGAGTCCTGGGGCTTGTCCGTCCCTGGAGCGGTCCAGCCCATTGGAAAAATGAATCTGTCAATGGTGTATTCCTTTATTTTCAATAAAAAACGATTTGTCCAAATTCCAAGATGGCAACGTCCTTAATAAAAATATTGCTGAGGTTTGTTCGTTTCTGGAGCAGTCCAGCCCATTGGAAAAATGAATCTGTCAATGGTGTATTCCCTTATTATCAATAAAAAACGATTTATCCAAATTTCAAGGTGGCAGCGTCCTTAATTAAAAGATTGCTGAGGTTTCTTCGTCCCTGGAGCGGTCCAGCTCATCGGAAAAACGAATCTATCAATGGTGTATTTCTTTCATCTCCATAACAAACGATTTGTTCAAATTTCAAAGTGGGAGAGTCCTGAGGCTTGTCCGTCCTGGAGCGGCCCAGCTCATCGGAAAAATGAACCTGTCAATGGTATATTACTTTATTATCAATAACAAACGATTTATCAAAACTTCAAGGTGGCAGCGTCCTTAATAAAAATATTGCTGAGGTTTGTTCGTCCCTGGAGCGGTCCAGCTCATCGGAAGAATGAATCTATCAATGGTGTATTTCTTTAATCTCCATAACAAACGATTTGTTCAAATTTCAAAGTGGGAGAGTCCTGGGGCTTGTCCGTCCCTGGAGCGGTCCAGCCCATTGGAAAAATGAATCTGTCAATGGTGTATTCCTTTATTTTCAATAAAAAACGATTTGTCCAAATTCCAAGATGGCAACGTCCTTAATAAAAATATTGCTGAGGTTTGTTCGTTTCTGGAGCAGTCCAGCCCATTGGAAAAATGAATCTGTCAATGGTGTATTCCTTTATTATCAATAAAAAACGATTTATCCAAATTTCAAGGTGGCAGCGTCCTTAATTAAAAGATTGCTGAGGTTTCTTCGTCCCTGGAGCGGTCCAGCTCATCGGAAAAACGAATCTATCAATGGTGTATTTCTTTAATCTCCATAACAAACGATTTGTTCAAATTTCAAAGTGGGAGAGTCCTGGGGCTTGTCCGTCCCTGGAGCGGTCCAGCCCATTGGAAAAATGAATCTGTCAATGGTGTATTCCTTTATTATCAATAACAAACAATTTATCCAAATTTCAAGGTGGCAGCATCCTGAATAAAAATATTGCTGAGGTTTGTTCGTCCGTGGAGCGGTCCAGCTCATCGGAAAAATGAATCTATCAATGGTGTATTTCTTTAATCTCCATAACAAACGATTTGTTCAAATTTCAAAGTGGCAGAGTTCTGGGGCTTGTCCGTCCCTGGAGCGGTCCAGCCCATTGGAAAACTGAATCTGTCAATGGTGTATTTCTTTATTTTCCATAATAAACGATTTTTTCGAATTTCAAAGTGGCAGAGTCCCTAATAAAAATATTGCTGAGGTTTGTTCGTCCCTGGAGCGGTCCAGCTCATCGGAAAAATGACTTTATCAATGGTGTATTTCTTTAATCTCCATAACAAACGATTTGTTCAAATTTCAAAGTGGCAGAGTTCTGGGGCTTGTCCGTCCCTGGAGCGGTCCAGCCCATTGGAAAACTGAATCTGTCAATGGTGTATTTCTTTATTTTCCATAATAAACGATTTTTTCGAATTTCAAAGTGGCAGAGTCCCTAATAAAAATATTGCTGAGGTTTGTTCGTCCCTGGAGCGGTCCAGCTCATCGGAAAAATGACTTTATCAATGGTGTATTTCTTTAATCTCCATAACAAATGATTTGTTCAAATTTCAAAGTGGCAGAGTTCTGGGGCTTGTCCGTCCCTGGAGCGGTCCAGCCCATTGGAAAACTGAATCTGTCAATGGTGTATTTCTTTATTTTCCATAATAAACGATTTTTTCGAATTTCAAAGTGGCAGAGTCCCTAATAAAAATATTGCTGGGGCTTGTTCGTCCCTGGAGTGGTCCAGCCCATCGGAAAAATGAATCTGTTAATGGTGTATTCCTTTATTATCAATAACAAACGATTTATCCAAATTTGAAGGTGGCAGCGTCCTTAATAAAAATATTGCTGAGGTTTGTTCGTCCCTGGAGCGGTCCAGCTCATCGGAAAAATGAATCTATCAATGGTGTATTTCTTCATTATCAATAACAAACGATTTATCCAAATTTCAAGGTGGCAGCGTCCTTAATAAAAAGATTGCTGAGGTTTGTTCGTCCCTGGAGCGGTCCAGCTCATCGGATAAATGAATCTATTAATGATGTATTTCTTTATTCTCCATAATAAACGATTTGTTCGAATTTCAAAGTGGCAGAGTCTCTAATAAAAATATTGCTGGGGCTTGTCCGTCCCTGGAGTGGTCCAGCCCATCGGAAAAATGAATCTGTTAATGGTGTATTCCTTTATTATCAATAACAAACGATTTATCCAAATTTCAAGGTGTCAGCGTCCTTAATAAAGATATGGCTGAGGTTTGATCGTCCCTGGAGCGGTCCTGCTCATCGGAAAAATGAATCTATCAATGGTGTATTTCTTTAATCTCCATAACAAACGATTTGTTCAAATTCCAAAGTGGCAGAGTCCTGGGGCTTGTCCGACCCTGGAGCGGTCCAGCCCATTGGAAAAATGAAACTGTCAATGGTGTATTCCTTTATTATCAATAACAAACGATTTATCCAAATTTCAAGGTGGCAACGTCCTTAATAGAAATATTTCTGAGGTTTGTTCGTCCCTGGAGCGGTCCAGCTCATCGGATAAATGAATCTATCAATGGTGTATTTCTTTAATCTCCATAACAAACGATTTGTTCAAATTTCAATGTGGGAGAGTCCTGGGGCTTGTCCGACCCTGGAGCGGTCCAGCCCATTGGAAAAATGAATCTGTCAATGGTGTATTCCTTTATTATCAATAACAAACGATTTATCCAAATTTCAAGGTGGCAGCGTCCTTAATAAAAATATTGCTGAGGTTTGTTCGTCCCTGGAGCGGTCCAGCTCATCGGAAAAATGAATCTATCAATGGTGTATTTCTTTATTTTCCATAATAAACGATTTGTTCAAATTCCAAAGTGGCAGAGTCCTGGGGCTTGTCCATTCCTGGAGCGGTCCAGCCCATTGGAAAAATGAAACTGTCAATGGTGTATTCCTTTATTATCAATAACAAACGATTTATCCAAATTTCAAGGTGGCAACGTCCTTAATAGAAATATTTCTGAGGTTTGTTCGTCCCTGGAGCGGTCCAGCTCATCGGATAAATGAATCTATCAATGGTGTATTTCTTTAATCTCCATAACAAACGATTTGTTCAAATTTCAAAGTGGGAGAGTCCTGGGGCTTGTCCGTCCCTGGAGCGGTCCATCCCATTTGAAAAATGAATCTGTCAATGGTGTATTCCTTTTTTATCAATAACAAACAATTTATCCAAATTTCAAGGTGGCATCGTCCTAAATAAAAATATTGCTGAGGTTTGTTCGTCCCTGGAGCGGTCCAGCTCATCGGAAAAATGAATCTATCAATGGTGTATCTCTTTATTTTCCATAATAAATGATTTGTTCAAATTTCAAAGTGGCAGAGTCCTGGGGCTTGTCCGTTTCTGGAGCGGTCCAGCCCATTGGAAAAATGAATGTGTAAATGGTGTATTTCTTTATTCCCAATAACAAATGATTTTTCCAAATTCCAAGATGGCAGCGTCCTCAAAAATATTGCTGAGGTTTGTTCGTCCCTGGAGCGGCCCAGCTCATCGGAAAAATGAATCTGTCAATAGTGTATTACTTTATTATCAATAACAAATGATTTATCCAAATTTCAAGGAGGCAGCTTCCTTAATAAAAATATTGCTGAGGTTTGTTCGTCCCTGGAGCGGTCCAGCTCATCGGAAAAATGAATCTATCAATGGTGTATCTCTTTATTTTCCATAACAAACGATTTGTTCAAATTCCAAAGTGGCAGAGTCCTGGGGCTTGTCCGTTTCTGGAGCGGTCCAGCCCATTGGAAAAATGAATGTATAAATGGTGTATTTCTTTATTCCCAATAACAAATGATTTTTCCAAATTCCAAGGTGGCAGCGTCCTTAAAAATATTGCTGAGGTTTGTTCATCCCTGGAGCGGTCCAGCTCATCGGAAATATGAATCTATCAATGGTGCATCTCTTTATTTTCCATAATAAACGATTTGTTCAAATTTCAAAGTGGGAGAGTCCTGAGGCTTGTCCGTCCTGGAGCGGCCCAGCTCATCGGAAAAATGAACCTGTCAATGGTATATTACTTTATTATCAATAACAAACGATTTATCAAAACTTCAAGGTGGCAGCGTCCTTAATAAAAATATTGCTGAGGTTTGTTCGTCCCTGGAGCGGCCCAGCTCATCGGAAAAATGAACCTGTCAATGGTATATTACTTTATTATCAATAACAAACGATTTATCAAAACTTCAAGGTGGCAGCGTCCTTAATAAAAATATTGCTGAGGTTTGTTCGTCCCTGGAGCGGTCCAGCTCATCGGAAGAATGAATCTATCAATGGTGTATTTCTTTAATCTCCATAACAAACGATTTGTTCAAATTTCAAAGTGGGAGAGTCCTGGGGCTTGTCCGTCCCTGGAGCGGTCCAGCCCATTGGAAAAATGAATCTGTCAATGGTGTATTCCTTTATTTTCAATAAAAAACGATTTGTCCAAATTCCAAGATGGCAACGTCCTTAATAAAAATATTGCTGAGGTTTGTTCGTTTCTGGAGCAGTCCAGCCCATTGGAAAAATGAATCTGTCAATGGTGTATTCCTTTATTATCAATAAAAAACGATTTATCCAAATTTCAAGGTGGCAGCGTCCTTAATTAAAAGATTGCTGAGGTTTCTTCGTCCCTGGAGCGGTCCAGCTCATCGGAAAAACGAATCTATCAATGGTGTATTTCTTTAATCTCCATAACAAACGATTTGTTCAAATTTCAAAGTGGGAGAGTCCTGGGGCTTGTCCGTCCCTGGAGCGGTCCAGCCCATTGGAAAAATGAATCTGTCAATGGTGTATTCCTTTATTATCAATAACAAACAATTTATCCAAATTTCAAGGTGGCAGCATCCTAAATAAAAATATTGCTGAGGTTTGTTCGTCCCTGGAGCGGTCCAGCTCATCGGAAAAATGAATCTATCAATGGTGTATTTCTTTAATCTCCATAACAAACGATTTGTTCAAATTTCAAAGTGGCAGAGTTCTGGGGCTTGTCCGTCCCTGGAGCGGTCCAGCCCATTGGAAAACTGAATCTGTCAATGGTGTATTTCTTTATTTTCCATAATAAACGATTTTTTCGAATTTCAAAGTGGCAGAGTCCCTAATAAAAATATTGCTGAGGTTTGTTCGTCCCTGGAGCGGTCCAGCTCATCGGAAAAATGACTTTATCAATGGTGTATTTCTTTAATCTCCATAACAAACGATTTGTTCAAATTTCAAAGTGGCAGAGTTCTGGGGCTTGTCCGTCCCTGGAGCGGTCCAGCCCATTGGAAAACTGAATCTGTCAATGGTGTATTTCTTTATTTTCCATAATAAACGATTTTTTCGAATTTCAAAGTGGCAGAGTCCCTAATAAAAATATTGCTGAGGTTTGTTCGTCCCTGGAGCGGTCCAGCTCATCGGAAAAATGACTTTATCAATGGTGTATTTCTTTAATCTCCATAACAAATGATTTGTTCAAATTTCAAAGTGGCAGAGTTCTGGGGCTTGTCCGTCCCTGGAGCGGTCCAGCCCATTGGAAAACTGAATCTGTCAATGGTGTATTTCTTTATTTTCCATAATAAACGATTTTTTCGAATTTCAAAGTGGCAGAGTCCCTAATAAAAATATTGCTGGGGCTTGTCCGTCCCTGGAGTGGTCCAGCCCATCGGAAAAATGAATCTGTTAATGGTGTATTCCTTTATTATCAATAACAAACGATTTATCCAAATTTGAAGGTGGCAGCGTCCTTAATAAAAATATTGCTGAGGTTTGTTCGTCCCTGGAGCGGTCCAGCTCATCGGAAAAATGAATCTATCAATGGTGTATTTCTTTATTATCAATAACAAACGATTTATCCAAATTTCAAGGTGGCAGCGTCCTTAATAAAAAGATTGCTGAGGTTTGTTCGTCCCTGGAGCGGTCCAGCTCATCGGATAAATGAATCTATTAATGGTGTATTTCTTTATTCTCCATAATAAACGATTTGTTCGAATTTCAAAGTGGCAGAGTCTCTAATAAAAATATTGCTGGGGCTTGTCCGTCCCTGGAGTGGTCCAGCCCATCGGAAAAATGAATCTGTTAATGGTGTATTCCTTTATTATCAATAACAAACGATTTATCCAAATTTCAAGGTGTCAGCGTCCTTAATAAAGATATGGCTGAGGTTTGATCGTCCCTGGAGCGGTCCTGCTCATCGGAAAAATGAATCTATCAATGGTGTATTTCTTTAATCTCCATAACAAACGATTTGTTCAAATTCCAAAGTGGCAGAGTCCTGGGGCTTGTCCATTCCTGGAGCGGTCCAGCCCATTGGAAAAATGAAACTGTCAATGGTGTATTCCTTTATTATCAATAACAAACGATTTATCCAAATTTCAAGGTGGCAACGTCCTTAATAGAAATATTTCTGAGGTTTGTTCGTCCCTGGAGCGGTCCAGCTCATCGGATAAATGAATCTATCAATGGTGTATTTCTTTAATCTCCATAACAAACGATTTGTTCAAATTTCAAAGTGGGAGAGTCCTGGGGCTTGTCCGTCCCTGGAGCGGTCCATCCCATTTGAAAAATGAATCTGTCAATGGTGTATTCCTTTTTTATCAATAACAAACAATTTATCCAAATTTCAAGGTGGCATCGTCCTAAATAAAAATATTGCTGAGGTTTGTTCGTCCCTGGAGCGGTCCAGCTCATCGGAAAAATGAATCTATCAATGGTGTATCTCTTTATTTTCCATAATAAATGATTTGTTCAAATTTCAAAGTGGCAGAGTCCTGGGGCTTGTCCGTTTCTGGAGCGGTCCAGCCCATTGGAAAAATGAATGTGTAAATGGTGTATTTCTTTATTCCCAATAACAAATGATTTTTCCAAATTCCAAGATGGCAGCGTCCTTAAAAATATTGCTGAGGTTTGTTCGTCCCTGGAGCGGCCCAGCTCATCGGAAAAATGAATCTGTCAATAGTGTATTACTTTATTATCAATAACAAATGATTTATCCAAATTTCAAGGAGGCAGCTTCCTTAATAAAAATATTGCTGAGGTTTGTTCGTCCCTGGAGCGGTCCAGCTCATCGGAAAAATGAATCTATCAATGGTGTATCTCTTTATTTTCCATAACAAACGATTTGTTCAAATTCCAAAGTGGCAGAGTCCTGGGGCTTGTCCGTTTCTGGAGCGGTCCAGCCCATTGGAAAAATGAATGTATAAATGGTGTATTTCTTTATTCCCAATAACAAATGATTTTTCCAAATTCCAAGGTGGCAGCGTCCTTAAAAATATTGCTGAGGTTTGTTCATCCCTGGAGCGGTCCAGCTCATCGGAAAAATGAATCTATCAATGGTGTATTTCTTCATTTTCCATAATAAACGATTTGTTCAAATTCCAAAGTGGCAGAGTCCTGGGGCTTGTCCATTCCTGGAGCGGTCCAGCCCATTGGAAAAATGAAACTGTCAATGGTGTATTCCTTTATTATCAATAACAAACGATTTATCCAAATTTCAAGGTGGCAACGTCCTTAATAGAAAGATTTCTGAGGTTTGTTCGTCCCTGGAGCGGTCCAGCTCATCGGATAAATGAATCTATCAATGGTGTATTTCTTTAATCTCCATAACAAACGATTTGTTCAAATTCCAAAGTGGCAGAGTCCTGGGGCTTGTCCATTCCTGGAGCGGTCCAGCCCATTGGAAAAATGAAACTGTCAATGGTGTATTCCTTTATTATCAATAACAAACGATTTATCCAAATTTCAAGGTGGCAACGTCCTTAATAGAAAGATTTCTGAGGTTTGTTCGTCCCTGGAGCGGTCCAGCTCATCGGATAAATGAATCTATCAATGGTGTATTTCTTTAATCTCCATAACAAACGATTTGTTCAAATTCCAAAGTGGCAGAGTCCTGGGGCTTGTCCATTCCTGGAGCGGTCCAGCCCATTGGAAAAATGAAACTGTCAATGGTGTATTCCTTTATTATCAATAACAAACGATTTATCCAAATTTCAAGGTGGCAACGTCCTTAATAGAAAGATTTCTGAGGTTTGTTCGTCCCTGGAGCGGTCCAGCTCATCGGATAAATGAATCTATCAATGGTGTATTTCTTTAATCTCCATAACAAACGATTTGTTCAAATTCCAAAGTGGCAGAGTCCTGGGGCTTGTCCATTCCTGGAGCGGTCCAGCCCATTGGAAAAATGAAACTGTCAATGGTGTATTCCTTTATTATCAATAACAAACGATTTATCCAAATTTCAAGGTGGCAACGTCCTTAATAGAAAGATTTCTGAGGTTTGTTCGTCCCTGGAGCGGTCCAGCTCATCGGATAAATGAATCTATCAATGGTGTATTTCTTTAATCTCCATAACAAACGATTTGTTCAAATTTCAATGTGGGAGAGTCCTGGGGCTTGTCCGACCCTGGAGCGGTCCAGCCCATTGGAAAAATGAATCTGTCAATGGTGTATTCCTTTATTATCAATAACAAACGATTTATCCAAATTTCAAGGTGGCAGCGTCCTTCTGGAGCGGTCCAGCTCATCGGAAAAATGAATCTATCGATGGTGTATTTCTTTTTTTTCCATAATAAACGATTTGTTCGAATTTCGAAGTGGCAGAGTCCCTAATAAAAATATTGCTGTGGCTTGTCCGTCCCTGGAGCGTTCCAGTCCATCGGAAAAATGAATCTTTCAATGGTGTATTCCTTTATTATCAATAACAAACGATTTATCCAAATTTCAAGGTGGCAGCGTCCTTAATAAAAATATTGCTGAGGTTTGTTCGTCCCTGGAGCGTTCCAGTCCATCGGAAAAATGAATCTTTCGATGGTGTATTCCTTTATTATCAATAACAAACGATTTATCCAAATATCAAGGTGGCAGCGTCCTTAATTAAAAGATTGCTGAGGTTTGTTCGTCCCTGGAGCGGTCCAGCTCATCGGAAAAATGAATCTATTAATGGTGTATTTCTTTATTTTCCATAATAAACGATTTGTTCGAATTTCGAAGTGGCAGAGTCCCTAATAAAAATATTGCTGTGGCTTGTCCGTTCCTGGAGCGTTCCAGTCCATCGGAAAAATGAATCTTTCAATGGTGTATTCCTTTATTATCAATAACAAACGATTTATCCAAATTTCAAGGTGGCAGCGTCCTTAATAAAAATATTGCTGAGGTTTGTTCGTCCCTGGAGCGTTCCAGTCCATCGGAAAAATGAATCTTTCGATGGTGTATTCCTTTATTATCAATAACAAACGATTTATCCAAATATCAAGGTGGCAGCGTCCTTAATTAAAAGATTGCTGAGGTTTGTTCGTCCCTGGAGCGGTCCAGCTCATCGGAAAAATGAATCTATCAATGGTGTATCTCTTTATTTTCCATAACAAACGATTTGTTCAAATTTCAAAGTGGGAGAGTCCTGAGGCTTGTCCGTCCCTGGAGCGGTCCAGCCCATTGGAAAAATGAATGGCAGAGTCCTTAATAAAAATATTGCCGGGGCTTGTCCGTCCCTGGAGCGGTCCAGCCCATCGGAAAAATCAATGTATAAATGGTGTATTTCTTTATTCCCAATAACAAATGATTTTTCCAAATTCCAAGGTGGCAGCGTCCTCAAAAATATTGCTGAGGTTTGTTCGTCCCTGGAGCGGTCCAGATCATCGGAAAAATGAATCTGTCAATAGTGTATTCCTTTATTATCAATAACAAACGATTTATTCAAATTTCAAGGTGGCAGCGTCCTTAATAAAAATATTGCTGAGGTTTGTTCGTCCCTGGAGCGGTCCAGCTCATCGGAAAAATGAATCTATCAATGGTGTATTTCTTTAATCTCCATAACAAACGATTTGTTCAAATTTCAAAGTGGCAGATTCCTGGGGCTTGTCCGTTCCTGGAGTGGTCCAGCCCATTGGAAAAATGAATCTGCCAATGGTGTATTCCTTCATTATCAATAACAAACTATTCATCCAAATTTCAAGGTGGCAGCGTCCTTAATAAAAATATTGCTGAGGTTTGTTCGTCCCTGGAGCGGTCCAGCTCATCGGAAAAATGAATCTATCAATGGTGTATTTCTTTAATCTCCATAACAAACGATTTGTTCAAATTTCAAAGTGGCAGAGTTCTGGGGCTTCTCCGTCCCTGGAGCGGTCCAGCCCATTGGAAAAATGAATCTGTCAATGGTGTATTTCTTTATTTTCCATAATAAACGATTTGTTCGAATTTCAAAGTGGCAGAGTCCCTAATAAAAATATTGCTGGGGCTTGTCCGTCCCTGGAGTGGTCCAGCCCATCGGAAAAATGAATCTGTTAATGGTGTATTCCTTTATTATCAATAACAAACGATTTATCCAAATTTGAAGGTGGCAGCGTCCTTAATAAAAATATTGCTGAGGTTTGTTCGTCCCTGGAGCGGTCCAGCTCATCGGAAAAATGAATCTATCAATGGTGTATTTCTTTATTATCAATAACAAACGATTTGTTCGAATTTCAAAGTGGCAGAGTCCCTAATAAAAATATTGCTGGGGCTTGTCCGTCCCTGGAGTGGTCCAGCCCATCGGAAAAATGAATCTGTTAATGGTGTATTCCTTTATTATCAATAACAAACGATTTATCCAAATTTCAAGGTGGCAGCGTCCTTAATAAAAAGATTGCTGAGGTTTGTTCGTCCCTGGAGCGGTCCAGCTCATCGGATAAATGAATCTATTAATGGTGTATTTCTTTATTTTCCATAATAAACGATTTGTTCGAATTTCAAAGTGGCAGAGTCCCTAATAAAAATATTGCTGGGGCTTGTCCGTCCCTGGAGTGGTCCAGCCCATCGGAAAAATGAATCTGTTAATGGTGTATTCCTTTATTATCAATAACAAACGATTTATCCAAATTTCAAGGTGGCAGCGTCCTTAATAAAGATATTGCTGAGGTTTGTTCGTCCCTGGAGCGGTCCAGCTAATCGGAAGAATGAATCTATCAATGGTGTATTTCTTTAATCTCCATAACAAACGATTTGTTCAAATTTCAATGTGGGAGAGTCCTGGGGCTTGTCCGTCCCTGGAGCGGTCCAGCCCATTGGAAAAATGAATCTGTCAATGGTGTATTCCTTTATTATCAATAACAAACGATTTATCCAAATTTCAAGGTGGCAGCGTCCTTAATAAAAATATTGCTGAGGTTTGTTCGTCCCTGGAGCGGTCCAGCTCATCGGAAAAATGAATCTATCAATGGTGTATTTCTTCATTTTCCATAATAAACGATTTGTTCAAATTCCAAAGTGGCAGAGTCCTGGGGCTTGTCCATTCCTGGAGCGGTCCAGCCCATTGGAAAAATGAAACTGTCAATGGTGTATTCCTTTATTATCAATAACAAACGATTTATCCAAGTTTCAAGGTGGCAGCGTCCTTCTGGAGCGGTCCAGCTCATCGGAAAAATGAATCTACCAATGGTGTATTTCTTTATTTTCCATAATAAACGATTTGTTCAAATTTCAAAGTGACAGAGTCCCTAATAAAAATATTGCTGTGGCTTGTCCGTCCCTGGAGCGGTCCAGCGGTCCAGCCCATCGGAAAAATGAAACTGTCAATGGTGTATTTCTTTATTTTCCATAATAAACGATTTGTTCAAATTTCAAAGTGGCAGAGTCCCTAATAAAAATATTGCTGAGGTTTGTTCGTAACTGGAGCGGTCCAGCCCATTGGAAAAATGAACCTGTCAATGGTATATTACTTTATCATCAATAACAAACGATTTATCCAAATTTCAAGGTGGCAGCGTCCTTAATAAAAATATTGCTGAGGTTTGTTCGTCCCTGGAGCGGTCCAGCTCATCGGAAAAATGAATCTATCAATGGTGTATTTCTTTAATCTCCATAACAAACGATTTGTTCAAATTTAAAGTGGCAGCGTCCTCAATACAAATATTGCTGTGGTCTGTTCTTACATGGAGCGGTCCAGCTCATCGGAAAAATGAATCTACCAATGGTGTATTTCTTTATTCTCCATAATAAACGATTTGTTCAAATTTCAAAGTGGCAGAGTCCCTAATAAAAATATTGCTGAGGTTTGTTCGTTCCTGGAGCGGTCCAGCCCATTGGAAAAATGAACCTGTCAATGGTATATTACTTTATCATCAATAACAAACGATTTATCCAAATTCCAAGGTGGCAGCGTCCTTAATAAAAATATTGCTGAGGTTTGTTCGTCCCTGGAGCGGTCCAGCTCATCGGAAAAATGAATCTATCAATGGTGTATTTCTTTATTTTCCATAATAAACGATTTGTTCGAATTTCAAGGTGGCAGCGTCCTTAATAAAAATATTGCTGAGGTTTGTTCGTCCCTGGAGCGGTCCAGCCCATCGGAAAAATGAATCTGTCAATGGTGTATTCCTTTATTATCAATAACAAACGATTTATCCAAATTTCAAGGTGGCAGCGTCCTTAATAAAAATATTGCTGAGGTTTGTTCGTCCCTGGAGCGGTCCAGCTCATCGGAAAAATGAATCTATCAATGGTGTATTTCTTTATTTTCCATAATAAACGATTTGTTCAAATTCCAAAGTGGCAGAGTCCTGGGGCTTGTCCATTCCTGGAGCGGTCCAGCCCATTGGAAAAATGAAACTGTCAATGGTGTATTCCTTTATTATCAATAACAAACGATTTATCCAAATTTCAAGGTGGCAACGTCCTTAATAGAAATATTTCTGAGGTTTGTTCGTCCCTGGAGCGGTCCAGCTCATCGGATAAATGAATCTATCAATGGTGTATTTCTTTAATCTCCATAACAAACGATTTGTTCAAATTTCAAAGTGGGAGAGTCCTGGGGCTTGTCCGTCCCTGGAGCGGTCCATCCCATTTGAAAAATGAATCTGTCAATGGTGTATTCCTTTTTTATCAATAACAAACAATTTATCCAAATTTCAAGGTGGCATCGTCCTAAATAAAAATATTGCTGAGGTTTGTTCGTCCCTGGAGCGGTCCAGCTCATCGGAAAAATGAATCTATCAATGGTGTATTTCTTTATTTTCCATAATAAATGATTTGTTCAAATTTCAAAGTGGCAGAGTCCTGGGGCTTGTCCGTTTCTGGAGCGGTCCAGCCCATTGGAAAAATGAATGTGTAAATGGTGTATTTCTTTATTCCCAATAACAAATGATTTTTCCAAATTCCAAGATGGCAGCGTCCTTAAAAATATTGCTGAGGTTTGTTCGTCCCTGGAGCGGCCCAGCTCATCGGAAAAATGAATCTGTCAATAGTGTATTACTTTATTATCAATAACAAATGATTTATCCAAATTTCAAGGAGGCAGCTTCCTTAATAAAAATATTGCTGAGGTTTGTTCGTCCCTGGAGCGGTCCAGCTCATCGGAAAAATGAATCTATCAATGGTGTATCTCTTTATTTTCCATAACAAACGATTTGTTCAAATTCCAAAGTGGCAGAGTCCTGGGGCTTGTCCGTTTCTGGAGCGGTCCAGCCCATTGGAAAAATGAATGTATAAATGGTGTATTTCTTTATTCCCAATAACAAATGATTTTTCCAAATTCCAAGGTGGCAGCGTCCTTAAAAATATTGCTGAGGTTTGTTCATCCCTGGAGCGGTCCTGCTCATCGGAAAAATGAATCTATCAATGGTGTATTTCTTTAATCTCCATAACAAACGATTTGTTCAAATTCCAAAGTGGCAGAGTCCTGGGGCTTGTCCATTCCTGGAGCGGTCCAGCCCATTGGAAAAATGAAACTGTCAATGGTGTATTCCTTTATTATCAATAACAAACGATTTATCCAAATTTCAAGGTGGCAACGTCCTTAATAGAAATATTTCTGAGGTTTGTTCGTCCCTGGAGCGGTCCAGCTCATCGGATAAATGAATCTATCAATGGTGTATTTCTTTAATCTCCATAACAAACGATTTGTTCAAATTTCAAAGTGGGAGAGTCCTGGGGCTTGTCCGTCCCTGGAGCGGTCCATCCCATTTGAAAAATGAATCTGTCAATGGTGTATTCCTTTTTTATCAATAACAAACAATTTATCCAAATTTCAAGGTGGCATCGTCCTAAATAAAAATATTGCTGAGGTTTGTTCGTCCCTGGAGCGGTCCAGCTCATCGGAAAAATGAATCTATTAATGGTGTATCTCTTTATTTTCCATAATAAATTTCAAAGTGGCAGAGTCCTGGGGCTTGTCCGTTTCTGGAGCGGTCCAGCCCATTGGAAAAATGAATGTGTAAATGGTGTATTTCTTTATTCCCAATAACAAATGATTTTTCCAAATTCCAAGATGGCAGCGTCCTCAAAAATATTGCTGAGGTTTGTTCGTCCCTGGAGCGGCCCAGCTCATCGGAAAAATGAATCTGTCAATAGTGTATTACTTTATTATCAATAACAAATGATTTATCCAAATTTCAAGGAGGCAGCTTCCTTAATAAAAATATTGCTGAGGTTTGTTCGTCCCTGGAGCGGTCCAGCTCATCGGAAAAATGAATCTATCAATGGTGTATCTCTTTATTTTCCATAACAAACGATTTGTTCAAATTCCAAAGTGGCAGAGTCCTGGGGCTTGTCCGTTTCTGGAGCGGTCCAGCCCATTGGAAAAATGAATGTATAAATGGTGTATTTCTTTATTCCCAATAACAAATGATTTTTCCAAATTCCAAGGTGGCAGCGTCCTTAAAAATATTGCTGAGGTTTGTTCATCCCTGGAGCGGTCCAGCTCATCGGAAAAATGAATCTATCAATGGTGTATTTCTTCATTTTCCATAATAAACGATTTGTTCAAATTCCAAAGTGGCAGAGTCCTGGGGCTTGTCCATTCCTGGAGCGGTCCAGCCCATTGGAAAAATGAAACTGTCAATGGTGTATTCCTTTATTATCAATAACAAACGATTTATCCAAATTTCAAGGTGGCAACGTCCTTAATAGAAAGATTTCTGAGGTTTGTTCGTCCCTGGAGCGGTCCAGCTCATCGGATAAATGAATCTATCAATGGTGTATTTCTTTAATCTCCATAACAAACGATTTGTTCAAATTCCAAAGTGGCAGAGTCCTGGGGCTTGTCCATTCCTGGAGCGGTCCAGCCCATTGGAAAAATGAAACTGTCAATGGTGTATTCCTTTATTATCAATAACAAACGATTTATCCAAATTTCAAGGTGGCAACGTCCTTAATAGAAAGATTTCTGAGGTTTGTTCGTCCCTGGAGCGGTCCAGCCCATCGGAAAAATCAATGTATAAATGGTGTATTTCTTTATTCCCAATAACAAAAGATTTTTCCAAATTCCAAGATGGCAGCGTCCTTAAAAATATTGCTGAGGTTTGTTCGTCCCTGGAGCGGCCCAGCTCATCGGAAAAATGAATCTGTCAATAGTGTATTACTTTATTATCAATAACAAACGATTTATCCAGATTTCAAGGTGGCAGCGTCCTTAATAAAAATATTGCTGAGGTTTGTTCGTCCCTGGAGCGGTCCAGCTCATCGGAAATATGAATCTATCAATGGTGTATCTCTTTATTTTCCATAACAAACGATTTGTTCAAATTTCAAAGTGGGAGAGTCCTGAGGCTTGTCCGTCCCTGGAGCGGTCCAGCCCATTGGAAAAATGAATGGCAGAGTACTTAATAAAAATATTGCCGGGGCTTGTTCGTCCCCGGAGCGGCCCAGCTCATCGGAAAAATGAATCTGTCAATAGTGTATTCCTTTATTATCAATAACAACCGATTAATCCAAATTTCAAGGTGGCAGCGTCCTTAATAAAAATATTGCTGAGGTTTGTTCGTCCCTGGAGCGGTCCAGCTCATCGGAAAAATGAATCTGTCAATAATGTATTCCTTTATTATCAATAACAAACGATTTATCCAAATTTCAAGGTGGCAGCGTCCTTAATAAAAATATTGCTGAGGTTTGTTCGTCCCTGGAGCGGTCCAGCTCATCGGAAGAATGAATCTATCAATGGTGTATTTCTTTAATCTCCATAACAAACGATTTGTTCAAATTTCAAAGTGGGAGAGTCCTGGGGCTTGTCCGTCCCTGGAGCGGTCCAGCCCATTGGAAAAATGAATCTGTCAATGGTGTATTCCTTTATTTTCAATAAAAAACGACTTGTCCAAATTCCAAGATGGCAGCGTCCTTAATAAAAATATTGCTGAGGTTTGTTCGTTTCTGGAGCAGTCCAGCCCATTGGAAAAATGAATCTGTCAATGGTGTATTCCTTTATTTTCAATAAAAAACGATTTGTCCAAATTCCAAGATGGCAGCGTCCTTAATAAAAATATTGCTGAGGTTTGTTCGTTTCTGGAGCAGTCCAGCCCATTGGAAAAATGAATCTGTCAATGGTGTATTCCTTTATTTTCAATAAAAAACGACTTGTCCAAATTCCAAGATGGCAGCGTCCTTAATAAAAATATTGCTGAGGTTTGTTCGTTTCTGGAGCAGTCCAGCCCATTGGAAAAATGAATCTGTCAATGGTGTATTCCTTTATTTTCAATAACAAACGATTTATCCAAATTTCAAGGTGGCAGCGTCCTTAATAAAAATATTGCTGAGGTTTGTTCGTCCCTGGAGCGGTCCAGCTCATCGGAAGAATGAATCTATCAATGGTGTATTTCTTTAATCTCCATAACAAACGATTTGTTCAAATTTCAAAGTGGGAGAGTCCTGGGGCTTGTCCGTCCCTGGAGCGGTCCAGCCCATTGGAAAAATGAATCTGTCAATGGTGTATTCCTTTATTATCAATAACAAACAATTTATCCAAATTTCAAGGTGGCAGCATCCTAAATAAAAATATTGCTGAGGTTTGTTCGTCCCTGGAGCGGTCCAGCTCATCGGAAAAATGAATCTATCAATGGTGTATTTCTTTAATCTCCATAACAAACGATTTGTTCAAATTTCAAAGTGGCAGAGTTCTGGGGCTTGTCCGTCCCTGGAGCGGTCCAGCCCATTGGAAAACTGAATCTGTCAATGGTGTATTTCTTTATTTTCCATAATAAACGATTTTTTCGAATTTCAAAGTGGCAGAGTCCCTAATAAAAATATTGCTGAGGTTTGTTCGTCCCTGGAGCGGTCCAGCTCATCGGAAAAATGACTTTATCAATGGTGTATTTCTTTAATCTCCATAACAAACGATTTGTTCAAATTTCAAAGTGGCAGAGTTCTGGGGCTTGTCCGTCCCTGGAGCGGTCCAGCCCATTGGAAAACTGAATCTGTCAATGGTGTATTTCTTTATTTTCCATAATAAACGATTTTTTCGAATTTCAAAGTGGCAGAGTCCCTAATAAAAATATTGCTGAGGTTTGTTCGTCCCTGGAGCGGTCCAGCTCATCGGAAAAATGACTTTATCAATGGTGTATTTCTTTAATCTCCATAACAAATGATTTGTTCAAATTTCAAAGTGGCAGAGTTCTGGGGCTTGTCCGTCCCTGGAGCGGTCCAGCCCATTGGAAAACTGAATCTGTCAATGGTGTATTTCTTTATTTTCCATAATAAACGATTTTTTCGAATTTCAAAGTGGCAGAGTCCCTAATAAAAATATTGCTGGGGCTTGTCCGTCCCTGGAGTGGTCCAGCCCATCGGAAAAATGAATCTGTTAATGGTGTATTCCTTTATTATCAATAACAAACGATTTATCCAAATTTGAAGGTGGCAGCGTCCTTAATAAAAATATTGCTGAGGTTTGTTCGTCCCTGGAGCGGTCCAGCTCATCGGAAAAACGAATCTATCAATGGTGTATTTCTTTAATCTCCATAACAAACGATTTGTTCAAATTTCAAAGTGGGAGAGTCCTGGGGCTTGTCCGTCCCTGGAGCGGTCCAGCCCATTGGAAAAATGAATCTGTCAATGGTGTATTCCTTTATTATCAATAACAAACAATTTATTCAAATTTCAAGGTGGCAGCATCCTAAATAAAAATATTGCTGAGGTTTGTTCGTCCCTGGAGCGGTCCAGCTCATCGGAAAAATGAATCTATCAATGGTGTATTTCTTTAATCTCCATAACAAACGATTTGTTCAAATTTCAAAGTGGCAGAGTTCTGGGGCTTGTCCGTCCCTGGAGCGGTCCAGCCCATTGGAAAACTGAATCTGTCAATGGTGTATTTCTTTATTTTCCATAATAAACGATTTTTTCGAATTTCAAAGTGGCAGAGTCCCTAATAAAAATATTGCTGAGGTTTGTTCGTCCCTGGAGCGGTCCAGCTCATCGGAAAAATGACTTTATCAATGGTGTATTTCTTTAATCTCCATAACAAACGATTTGTTCAAATTTCAAAGTGGCAGAGTTCTGGGGCTTGTCCGTCCCTGGAGCGGTCCAGCCCATTGGAAAACTGAATCTGTCAATGGTGTATTTCTTTATTTTCCATAATAAACGATTTTTTCGAATTTCAAAGTGGCAGAGTCCCTAATAAAAATATTGCTGAGGTTTGTTCGTCCCTGGAGCGGTCCAGCTCATCGGAAAAATGACTTTATCAATGGTGTATTTCTTTAATCTCCATAACAAATGATTTGTTCAAATTTCAAAGTGGCAGAGTTCTGGGGCTTGTCCGTCCCTGGAGCGGTCCAGCCCATTGGAAAACTGAATCTGTCAATGGTGTATTTCTTTATTTTCCATAATAAACGATTTTTTCGAATTTCAAAGTGGCAGAGTCCCTAATAAAAATATTGCTGGGGCTTGTCCGTCCCTGGAGTGGTCCAGCCCATCGGAAAAATGAATCTGTTAATGGTGTATTCCTTTATTATCAATAACAAACGATTTATCCAAATTTGAAGGTGGCAGCGTCCTTAATAAAAATATTGCTGAGGTTTGTTCGTCCCTGGAGCGGTCCAGCTCATCGGAAAAATGAATCTATCAATGGTGTATTTCTTTATTATCAATAACAAACGATTTATCCAAATTTCAAGGTGGCAGCGTCCTTAATAAAAAGATTGCTGAGGTTTGTTCGTCCCTGGAGCGGTCCAGCTCATCGGATAAATGAATCTATTAATGGTGTATTTCTTTATTCTCCATAATAAACGATTTGTTCGAATTTCAAAGTGGCAGAGTCTCTAATAAAAATATTGCTGGGGCTTGTCCGTCCCTGGAGTGGTCCAGCCCATCGGAAAAATGAATCTGTTAATGGTGTATTCCTTTATTATCAATAACAAACGATTTATCCAAATTTCAAGGTGTCAGCGTCCTTAATAAAGATATGGCTGAGGTTTGATCGTCCCTGGAGCGGTCCTGCTCATCGGAAAAATGAATCTATCAATGGTGTATTTCTTTAATCTCCATAACAAACGATTTGTTCAAATTCCAAAGTGGCAGAGTCCTGGGGCTTGTCCATTCCTGGAGCGGTCCAGCCCATTGGAAAAATGAAACTGTCAATGGTGTATTCCTTTATTATCAATAACAAACGATTTATCCAAATTTCAAGGTGGCAACGTCCTTAATAGAAATATTTCTGAGGTTTGTTCGTCCCTGGAGCGGTCCAGCTCATCGGATAAATGAATCTATCAATGGTGTATTTCTTTAATCTCCATAACAAACGATTTGTTCAAATTTCAAAGTGGGAGAGTCCTGGGGCTTGTCCGTCCCTGGAGCGGTCCATCCCATTTGAAAAATGAATCTGTCAATGGTGTATTCCTTTTTTATCAATAACAAACAATTTATCCAAATTTCAAGGTGGCATCGTCCTAAATAAAAATATTGCTGAGGTTTGTTCGTCCCTGGAGCGGTCCAGCTCATCGGAAAAATGAATCTATCAATGGTGTATCTCTTTATTTTCCATAATAAATGATTTGTTCAAATTTCAAAGTGGCAGAGTCCTGGGGCTTGTCCGTTTCTGGAGCGGTCCAGCCCATTGGAAAAATGAATGTGTAAATGGTGTATTTCTTTATTCCCAATAACAAATGATTTTTCCAAATTCCAAGATGGCAGCGTCCTTAAAAATATTGCTGAGGTTTGTTCGTCCCTGGAGCGGCCCAGCTCATCGGAAAAATGAATCTGTCAATAGTGTATTACTTTATTATCAATAACAAATGATTTATCCAAATTTCAAGGAGGCAGCTTCCTTAATAAAAATATTGCTGAGGTTTGTTCGTCCCTGGAGCGGTCCAGCTCATCGGAAAAATGAATCTATCAATGGTGTATCTCTTTATTTTCCATAACAAACGATTTGTTCAAATTCCAAAGTGGCAGAGTCCTGGGGCTTGTCCGTTTCTGGAGCGGTCCAGCCCATTGGAAAAATGAATGTATAAATGGTGTATTTCTTTATTCCCAATAACAAATGATTTTTCCAAATTCCAAGGTGGCAGCGTCCTTAAAAATATTGCTGAGGTTTGTTCATCCCTGGAGCGGTCCAGCTCATCGGAAAAATGAATCTATCAATGGTGTATTTCTTCATTTTCCATAATAAACGATTTGTTCAAATTCCAAAGTGGCAGAGTCCTGGGGCTTGTCCATTCCTGGAGCGGTCCAGCCCATTGGAAAAATGAAACTGTCAATGGTGTATTCCTTTATTATCAATAACAAACGATTTATCCAAATTTCAAGGTGGCAACGTCCTTAATAGAAAGATTTCTGAGGTTTGTTCGTCCCTGGAGCGGTCCAGCTCATCGGATAAATGAATCTATCAATGGTGTATTTCTTTAATCTCCATAACAAACGATTTGTTCAAATTCCAAAGTGGCAGAGTCCTGGGGCTTGTCCATTCCTGGAGCGGTCCAGCCCATTGGAAAAATGAAACTGTCAATGGTGTATTCCTTTATTATCAATAACAAACGATTTATCCAAATTTCAAGGTGGCAACGTCCTTAATAGAAAGATTTCTGAGGTTTGTTCGTCCCTGGAGCGGTCCAGCTCATCGGATAAATGAATCTATCAATGGTGTATTTCTTTAATCTCCATAACAAACGATTTGTTCAAATTCCAAAGTGGCAGAGTCCTGGGGCTTGTCCATTCCTGGAGCGGTCCAGCCCATTGGAAAAATGAAACTGTCAATGGTGTATTCCTTTATTATCAATAACAAACGATTTATCCAAATTTCAAGGTGGCAACGTCCTTAATAGAAAGATTTCTGAGGTTTGTTCGTCCCTGGAGCGGTCCAGCTCATCGGATAAATGAATCTATCAATGGTGTATTTCTTTAATCTCCATAACAAACGATTTGTTCAAATTCCAAAGTGGCAGAGTCCTGGGGCTTGTCCATTCCTGGAGCGGTCCAGCCCATTGGAAAAATGAAACTGTCAATGGTGTATTCCTTTATTATCAATAACAAACGATTTATCCAAATTTCAAGGTGGCAACGTCCTTAATAGAAAGATTTCTGAGGTTTGTTCGTCCCTGGAGCGGTCCAGCTCATCGGATAAATGAATCTATCAATGGTGTATTTCTTTAATCTCCATAACAAACGATTTGTTCAAATTTCAATGTGGGAGAGTCCTGGGGCTTGTCCGACCCTGGAGCGGTCCAGCCCATTGGAAAAATGAATCTGTCAATGGTGTATTCCTTTATTATCAATAACAAACGATTTATCCAAATTTCAAGGTGGCAGCGTCCTTCTGGAGCGGTCCAGCTCATCGGAAAAATGAATCTATCGATGGTGTATTTTTTTTTCCATAATAAACGATTTGTTCGAATTTCGAAGTGGCAGAGTCCCTAATAAAAATATTGCTGTGGCTTGTCCGTCCCTGGAGCGTTCCAGTCCATCGGAAAAATGAATCTTTCAATGGTGTATTCCTTTATTATCAATAACAAACGATTTATCCAAATTTCAAGGTGGCAGCGTCCTTAATAAAAATATTGCTGAGGTTTGTTCGTCCCTGGAGCGTTCCAGTCCATCGGAAAAATGAATCTTTCGATGGTGTATTCCTTTATTATCAATAACAAACGATTTATCCAAATATCAAGGTGGCAGCGTCCTTAATTAAAAGATTGCTGAGGTTTGTTCGTCCCTGGAGCGGTCCAGCTCATCGGAAAAATGAATCTATTAATGGTGTATTTCTTTATTTTCCATAATAAACGATTTGTTCGAATTTCGAAGTGGCAGAGTCCCTAATAAAAATATTGCTGTGGCTTGTCCGTTCCTGGAGCGTTCCAGTCCATCGGAAAAATGAATCTTTCAATGGTGTATTCCTTTATTATCAATAACAAACGATTTATCCAAATTTCAAGGTGGCAGCGTCCTTAATAAAAATATTGCTGAGGTTTGTTCGTCCCTGGAGCGTTCCAGTCCATCGGAAAAATGAATCTTTCGATGGTGTATTCCTTTATTATCAATAACAAACTATTTATCCAAATATCAAGGTGGCAGCGTCCTTAATTAAAAGATTGCTGAGGTTTGTTCGTCCCTGGAGCGGTCCAGCTCATCGGAAAAATGAATCTATCAATGGTGTATCTCTTTATTTTCCATAACAAACGATTTGTTAAAATTTCAAAGTGGGAGAGTCCTGGGGCTTGTCCGTCCCTGGAGCGGTCCAGCCCTTGGAAAAATGAATGGCAGAGTCCTTAATAAAAATGTTGCCGGGGCTTGTCTGTCCCTGGAGCGGTCCAGCCCATCGGAAAAATCAATGTATAAATGGTGTATTTCTTTTAAATGATTTTTCCAAATTCCAAGGTGGCAGCGTCCTCAAAAATATTGCTGAGGTTTGTTCGTCCCTGGAGCCGTCCAGCTCATCGGAAAAATGAATCTGTCAATAGTGTATTTCTTTATTATCAATAACAAACGATTTATTCAAATTTCAAGGTGGCAGCGTCCTTAATAAAAATATTGCTGAGGTTTGTTCGTCCCTGGAGCGGTCCAGCTCATCGGAAAAATGAATATATCAATGGTGTATTTCTTTAATCTCCATAACAAACGATTTGTTCAAATTTCAAAGTGGCAGATTCCTGGGGCTTGTCCGTTCCTGGAGTGGTCCAGCCCATTGGAAAAATGAATCTGCCAATGGTGTATTCCTTCATTATCAATAACAAACTATTCATCCAAATTTCAAGGTGGCAGCGTCCTTAATAAAAATATTGCTGAGGTTTGTTCGTCCCTGGAGCGGTCCAGCTCATCGGAAAAATGAATCTATCAATGGTGTATTTCTTTAATCTCCATAACAAACGATTTGTTCAAATTTCAAAGTGGCAGAGTTCTGGGGCTTCTCCGTCCCTGGAGCGGTCCAGCCCATTGGAAAAATGAATCTGTCAATGGTGTATTTCTTTATTTTCCATAATAAACGATTTGTTCGAATTTCAAAGTGGCAGAGTCCCTAATAAAAATATTGCTGGGGCTTGTCCGTCCCTGGAGTGGTCCAGCCCATCGGAAAAATGAATCTGTTAATGGTGTATTCCTTTATTATCAATAACAAACGATTTATCCAAATTTGAAGGTGGCAGCGTCCTTAATAAAAATATTGCTGAGGTTTGTTCGTCCCTGGAGCGGTCCAGCTCATCGGAAAAATGAATCTATCAATGGTGTATTTCTTTATTATCAATAACAAACGATTTGTTCGAATTTCAAAGTGGCTTGTCCGTCCCTGGGGTGGTCCAGCCCATCGGAAAAATGAATCTGTTGATGGTGTATTCCTTTATTATCAATAACAAACGATTTATCCAAATTTCAAGGTGGCAGCGTCCTTAATAAAAAGATTGCTGAGGTTTGTTCGTCCCTGGAGCGGTCCAGCTCATCGGATAAATGAATCTATTAATGGTGTATTTCTTTATTTTCCATAATAAACGATTTGTTCGAATTTCAAAGTGGCAGAGTCCCTAATAAAAATATTGCTGGGGCTTGTCCGTCCCTGGAGTGGTCCAGCCCATCGGAAAAATGAATCTGTTAATGGTGTATTCCTTTATTATCAATAACAAACGATTTATTCAAATTTCAAGGTGGCAGCGTCCTTAATAAAAATATTGCTGAGGTTTGTTCGTCCCTGGAGCGGTCCAGCTCATCGGAAGAATGAATCTATCAATGGTGTATTTCTTTAATCTCCATAACAAACGATTTGTTCAAATTTCAATGTGGGAGAGTCCTGGGGCTTGTCCGTCCCTGGAGCGGTCCAGCCCATTGGAAAAATGAATCTGTCAATGGTGTATTCCTTTATTATCAATAACAAACGATTTATCCAAATTTCAAGGTGGCAACGTCCTTAATAAAAATATTGCTGAGGTTTGTTCGTCCCTGGAGCGGTCCAGCTCATCGGAAAAATGAATCTATCAATGGTGTATTTCTTTATTTTCCATAATAAACGATTTGTTCGAATTCCAAAGTGGCAGAGTCCTGGGGCTTGTCCATTCCTGGAGCGGTCCAGCCCATTGGAAAAATGAAACTGTCAATGGTGTATTCCTTTATTATAAATAACAAACGATTTATCCAAGTTTCAAGGTGGCAGCGTCCTTCTGGAGCGGTCCAGCTCATCGGAAAAATGAATCTACCAATGGTGTATTTCTTTATTTTCCATAATAAACGATTTGTTCAAATTTCAAAGTGACAGAGTCCCTAATAAAAATATTGCTGTGGCTTGTCCGTCCCTGGAGCGGTCCAGCGGTCCAGCCCATCGGAAAAATGAAACTGTCAATGGTGTATTTCTTTATTTTCCATAATAAACGATTTGTTCAAATTTCAAAGTGGCAGAGTCCCTAATAAAAATATTGCTGAGGTTTGTTCGTAACTGGAGCGGTCCAGCCCATTGGAAAAATGAACCTGTCAATGGTATATTACTTTATCATCAATAACAAACGATTTATCCAAATTTCAAGGTGGCAGCGTCCTTAATAAAAATATTGCTGAGGTTTGTTCGTCCCTGGAGCGGTCCAGCTCATCGGAAAAATGAATCTATCAATGGTGTATTTCTTTAATCTCCATAACAAACGTTTTTGTCAAATTTAAAGTGGCAGCGTCCTCAATACAAATATTGCTGTGGTCTGTTCTTACATGGAGCGGTCCAGCTCATCGGAAAAATGAATCTACCAATGGTGTATTTCTTTATTTTCCATAATAAACGATTTGTTCAAATTTCAAAGTGGCAGAGTCCCTAATAAAAATATTGCTGAGGTTTGTTCGTTCCTGGAGCGGTCCAGCCCATTGGAAAAATGAACCTGTCAATGGTATATTACTTTATCATCAATAACAAACGATTTATCCAAATTCCAAGGTGGCAGCGTCCTTAATAAAAATATTGCTGAGGTTTGTTCGTCCCTGGAGCGGTCCAGCTCATCGGAAAAATGAATCTATCAATGGTGTATTTCTTTATTCTCCATAAAAAATGATTTGTTCAAATTTCAAGGTGGCAGCGTCCTTGACAAAAATATTGCTGAGATTTGTTCGTCCCTAGAGCGGTCCAGCTCATCGGAAAAATGAATCTGTCAATGGTTTATTCCTTTATTATCAATAACAAGTGATTTGTCCAAATTCCAAGGTGGCAGCGTCCTATAAAAAATATTGCTGAGGTTTGTTCGTCCCTGGAGCGGTCCAGCCCATTGGAAAAATCAATCTGTCAATGGTGTATTTCTTTATTCTCCATAACAAACGATTTGTCCAAATTTTAAGGTGGCGGAGTTCTTAATGAAAATATTGCTGAAATTTATTGCTAAAGTATCCGGGGTTACAAAATAATGAACTGTTCGACGTTTCGACTGTCATGCTGGGGTCATTATCAAGAAAATACGCCTTCAGGTCACTGGTATATAAAATAGTCCTCTCACAATTAGGTCCGACAGCTGATAGAACTAACTTTAGTTCCATCGGTCAAACGGCATCGCTCGATCAGATTCCTCTCCTTCGTGTTCGTTCAGGTGTGGTGCTAAAATGAATGTTTTTCACGAACTCTGGCTAGATTACGTTATTGATGGAGACATGTTTGTCTTTATAATGACTCCAGCATGAAAATCGAAAAGTCGAACAGTTCATCATTCTTCTCACGAATTGATACTAGAAAGGACTATTTTCTAGATTCCAGCTCTATTTACTTATTCAACTGTACTGGTCGAAATGAAATTTTGGATGACATTAAATTTGAATTTCATATTATTTGTTGAATCATTTCGTTATGTGACTCGAATGGAATGTAATTTCCCACTCCTATGATTTGCAGTATTTGCCTTTCATGCTCGTGGGAAATAACTATGATTCCTTGCTCGTTGCACATCATACTAGTTTTTAAAATTTTACAGTAAGGTATACAAATAGCTAAATCTCCCCAAAAGCAGATAATATAGGAATTCAAACCTTTTTCACTTTCAGGAGACGCAAAATCCAAAAACGGATTTCATATTTCATTTTATGTTCTTTGAACTTCGATTAATCATCTACATGCAGCCCAAGAACTTCAAAAGTATGTATTCTTTCTTTGATTTCATTAGCAGAATGGGTTTCCGGTAAGTGTTCATCAGTCTTTTTCTGACAGAACAGCCATAGTTGAAAATTCAAGGTCAATATACACGTTTCTCTTTCTTCACAATAGTTCCCTGAACATTACAGTGTTTTATGTAAACCCAAAAATAGCCAACAGCTCACCAGGTTACCGTTAGAGGATATGGTTGCGACGGACTTTCAACTATTCAACTAAACTACCGTGCCCTACACTACTTTTTTCGCAAACAACTGGTACTTAAGAAAAAGGCGGACTTGCGGGCTCGAAATATCGCAAATAGAGAGGTTCAAACCCATAATTGATAGTCCGTCGCGACCAATTCTATAATTTGAAGCTGGTCGACTGTAATTGCTGGCTGGCTCCAATTTGCATTGAAAGTCCCAAGACTTCCACTCTGTATGTGACTTAACAAAAAAAACAAGAACGTTTTAATAAATATTTTTTATTTTAAACAACATACAACAAATATTATTGTCAAAAAGTTTAGGATGTAGAAAAATTCACGGAGTAACAAAATACAAGTTATATTTTCGATTCAAACATAAAAACTAGCATCCACTACTTCTTTATGGTTTGAGCTGAGAACATAGAGTATGGTACCATGTATCGTGTGTAGTTTGGTCAAAGTTTGATATTAGTAGTGTGTATAGTCTATACTCTAAAGCTAATAATATTTATCTAGTTACATTCAATAGATTGATGTGGCTCAGAGATTTGGAAGGACTCAGTACTTTTTTGGGAGGAAGGTGTTTAGTATTCACACAGTTTCTTTGATTGGATTACATTTCAAGAACAACATTCATTTCAAAGAACTGAAATTGATTGAAAAGAACAAAAATATATCTAAAGAAATTGTTTGTTATAGTCTTCTTACAGTACGAGGATTACCTTAAATTGACCACGCAATTAAAGTTAATTTTTTTCTAAATGATAGTGTCAAGAGGTGTCCCAGGTTCACTGAAGACTTTTGCGAGACTAGAAAAGAGTCTATTAGGTACTGGTTTTCCTCATTTTTTATGCGGTTTGAATACCTGAAAACTAGAATTGTCGGTTTTATCTATGGGACAGAACATATAGGCCTTTAGAATTGATGATTATGGTAGTTTCATAAAAATACACAGAATTTTGAATCTCAAATACTGCATATATTACCATTAGAAATGTTGTTTTCAGTTTGGTCGTGTCTAGAAGCACGCTAACGTGGATCTTGGATCCAAAATTTCTTCACAAGGAATGCGTCGTATGAAGACAGTGACTTTAACGTTTCTCGTTAATCTTCCGCTCTTGATCCACGCCATTTCCGTGGACGTTTCCTTTGTGATATTCCATATAAAGACCAAAATATCTCTAAAGAATAAAGAAAATTGGATTCGTGCAGAATGTTCGAAGGATTTGAGGAATCCATCCATACAGTGTTATTTCTGCCCCACATGGTATGATTTCAATATGATTTCGAATGTGTTGGTTTGATGAAAGCGACAAATAAAAATTCATGGTTTTGTATATTTTATTGATAGGCAATAGAAAACATTAAATCAGAATAATGAAAGGTGGGTTTATAAACTCAACTTGAATGAGTAAGAGGCAATGTAATCAACCATTTGAAATTAAGGTGTTTATGAACATATGTTATTCAGAAAAAGAAGATACCCAAATATATTTGTGAGTGTGAGCATGGGCTGAGCCTTCAATGCAACATTTGATGAATTTACTAAATTCAGCAACACGGCGCGGCGCGGCGGCTAAAACCTTGACTATGACATACACATATATGTAAGTGATAGTAGCAACGTTGTGGCCGTTGAGTTATATTTTTTATTACAATTTATTAACTCATAAGTACAAAATAATAAAGAATAATTATTCAAGTCCCATTTGGATTGTTTATTAATATTCCAAAAATACATTATATTATACCTATACTTCAGGAAATAACTTATTTATGTTTGCACCGTCATAATCAATGATGCATGCGAAAGATCCACGCGAAACGTCAACGTCACTTTTTTCATATGACGCATTTTGCGTAGAGGAAATTTGGAAGCAAGATACACGTTAGCAATTGAAATGAAATTATGAGCAGAATAACATGGTGATATGTTCGAAATAATCCTGGTGGCTACCGGTTGCGTGTGTTTGGATTGCAATAATGTCCTTTTTGTGGTAAAGAAGTTGGAAACATCTTTATATAGAACCATCAATAGAATACATTTATAACAAATAAATAAAACCGTATATATCTATCTATATTTTACGAAACATATCCTAATGCTTATAAACTATTTACAAAAGTCGAGAGGTAACGTTCTACATATTGATAAGAAGATAATATTTCACTTAAGTCTGATTTCATGATGAAAAGAAACAAGATCAACGATATTTGTCCTGACACTTTTCTGAAAAATCTCACTGAAAGTTAAGAAATACGGTCTGAGAAAACAATTTGAATAAGTAACCTTTGTAGCACTTGGTACGTATGATCTCGGTAATCCTCAGCTCACACAATTTTTTTTTTAAGTTCTGTGGTTGACTGAAAAACTCATTTGAAATCCCTATGAAAAAATAGTTATTCGTATCAAACTGGAATTGAAATACCACTTTTAATCCCCGGAGATTTCAATTGGAACTTGTTTTGAACAAGCTTCGAATTATTATCTGTCGCCACAGTAACTTGTCGCTGCAAACAACAGCTGGACACAATTGTTACAGTTGAGATGCTTGCAAAACTCTGTTCATGAACGATGATTTTTTTCTGACAAGGAATTTTCCATATAATCTTCTGCAAGTGCTGGTATCATTTATTTTGTTGATTGCCATAGCGACTCACGTTTGTACCTGTAATCAACCCTCTCATTTTGATTAGAGAGCAACCAATTACATTATTTTTTGAATACGTGTCCCTTTTGACTTTTCCTAAAGTGCATTAAATATTGCATACATCACTGCAATCACTGGATTAAAATCCCTATCTATCCCTCTACAAATTGTAGCCCTGTCTGTAACAAACTTTTTGCCATGGTATAGATAGCATGACTTTTATCCCTTGGTGTATTATATGCTATATTATTTTCTTTCGAGTAGTGATATTTTTTCAAATAACCATTTCTCATCTCTATAAGTGAATTTCAGTATTTACTCTTTTAATCAAAACACATTGTTGCAGTTTCATTATTGAGGAATTTTTAAGCCATAATATACTACTAAAAATGTATATTGTTTCACCTTTTTTGTAAAAATGGTTGAATGTGCGCAAAAATGTGAGTGTTTGGCTTATTTTTGATTTTTTTTTGTTGCAAATCCCCTTTTTGTAGTCTGAAATAACTGCTCAAAATTGTTGCCTATTTGAATACGTGTCATTTCTTCAGTGCAATGAACGTTATGGCTAAAATCAACAAACCTCCTCAAACTTTGTTTTGATTGGGATTATGTGAAATATATTATCACAATTTGAATTTGATGTTTGCTGTTTTGTCATTGATGATTTCAAGAAATGGCATCCTATAACCATCTATGGTTAAAATCCTGATAGACGTTTATTTCATCGATAAAAAGAAAAAAGCGAAAATATAGTTCCTCGCAAACTTTGTTCTCCCGGCATATATAATCATCAAAAATATCACAGTTTCCTGTACGATTCTCACTGACTTCGGCTTTACAAAACCACGACACATGTTTCGCTAAACAATGGCTTCATCGAGCATTTTTTTTTATTCTGCTTGAGGAAGCGATTGTATGGCGAAACACGCGTCGCGGTTTTTTAAACTCACTTTCAGTGAGAATCGTACATGAAACTGTGATATTTTTGTTGAAATGGATTTTCATCAGCTATCGGGTAGTCCAATTCAATTTATAAATGAGTATGTTTGCAAATATATTCAACTGCTGGTTGTATTGAAATAAGCTCACCTGAATCCGATACTAACAAACACTATACGCCTTAGAGACGTCTCCACGATTCACAAAAAGCAGGACTTGTGAATATATTTCTTGCATGGATATCCTACTCGAGTCTTTTTACCGATGATATAAACAAGAGATCATCAATAGTACTCTAGGACGTCCCTGTGCTGCTAAGGATGTGAGTTAGGCGATGTACAGCTCATCCAATTCAACATGGCACGGAAATTCGTCCTACATCCCGTTGCCTATCGAACTTAGCCGTATAGGTTTTCAATACCTGCTCGTCCCGCAATGCGTAATACGTCATCATTTCCGTGCCAAGATGAAATGGATAAGCTTTACTAGATATTATATAAGAAAGGTGCCAAGTTACCAAGTTTCATAGACTTCCACATTGTGAATTTTTTTTCGTAATTCCAGTTAATTTGCATTACTTATATAGAGCACACTACACCATGCAAATACTTTTGATTTTCATTCAAATTTCAAACAATTTGAGTTACATTTTTCAAATATTTTTCTTACTGTACAAGGGTAGTGTGGCCTATAATCCAGTAAAGATGGTGCTTGCAAAAGTTCCGGTCATTCTGAATTTTGTATGTTGTAACGACCTAAACCATGATTTGATATTACCGAAGTGTTGTGCGAGCGGCAGTGTACTCAAAAAACCATGATATTTTGCGATTTTCTTCAGCTTCTGCTCAATATCTCCGAGATGGAAGGGGCTGACTGGTAAAGTCACTCTACCCATTTCTGAAATAGACTAAATTTGCTGCAATTTGAGATTATAGGGCGAGTTCTGTACAGGCTTCAGTTGTCACGATACAGGTCTTCGAGAATAGCTCATTTTTTCTATAATGTGATTTTTTTACAAATGGTCACATATTTTGTGTAGTATCTTCTGAAGTACGCATCACAAGTCAGATATTATATGATATGAAGTTGTAGTGAATTTAATATTTTTCATTTGAGACGCCATTGGTATGCTTAGTGGTCCTCACAAAAACGGCAGAAAACCAAAAGCAGTCATGAGGGGTTCATGGAAAATGCAAATGAACTGGTCTCACTCACTCACTGTTTTATGGACGAAAAAAAAAAATTCAATTTTATTCATTTCTGTTATTCTTGAATAATTGTTTGATGAAAAAATATATATTTATTGTTATCATTGAACATTATTTAACATATTTACATACTAAAATGCTACTACAAATATCATGGTATCTATCAGAAGAATGAATTACATTTACGCAAATAAACTAATATAAATCATGTGGGTATTGTATTTTGGAGCAGCTCCACACACCCGGAATGTTACTGCAAAGTTAGCAAACGCAAGATTCGCAGGGGACTGAGCAGTGGAGCCCAGACTTTCCATCCGCTCCCAGAGCACCCTTTCTTGAATTTGGGGGGTCGTGTCCAAGAAGAGACAGCTTCTACTCCAATCAGTTGACACCCAGCTACTTCTTCACTTGGAGGTAGCACCCGCACGGTGGCCTGCAGCATCTTTCGTCAATGGCAAACGGGCCAGTTTTTTGCTCGAAGTGAAAAACGTCTTTTACTTCAGGAAATCCAAAATATCCTCCGCGATGACACCCCTATATAAAGTCACGAAGCACTTGATGCTTTGCTTGCTTGGTTCAGGGGTTGTAAACGAGTCTGGGCGATGAAAGACCTCTTCTTGCTCAGCAAGTGCTCAACTCTCGCTCAGCAGTGTGGTGAGCATGGTCTTTTCTTGGACAAACGGTGCTGGTAAACGTGTGGGAGAATAGTACCATCTTTGGTGATCGCTAGGAGTCCTGGTGGTTGTAGGAAGTACTAGAGCAAAGACGCCAACCAGCTTCGCCCTTCATACCCTTCTGAATGTATACGTTTGTATCTTCAGAGCGTAAAACATTGAGAAGAACGATAAGGTCGACATCTTCTCCCATTATGACGACTCGATTGGCTACTGCTCTTTTCGAAAGCGCCGCCATGAAAATATCTCGACCCGCATCTTCTTCGCCAACAGACATTTCTACTCCCTTCTGAAAAGCATCACAAGAAGGCGTCTCTTGTTGTTCTTATCGCGCAATACATGCCCTTGAGCGATTTGAATAATTGTGGATTTATCGAACGTCAGTTCGCATCTGGAATGAGTTGAATAGTACCGGAGATGTTCCGCTGATGTGATGTTTTTTTTGGTAGCCCGTTCGTCCCACGTTACGGACGTTGGTGGTATAACACGCCGAAATTGCTCGAATTTTGCTCTTCCGCTGCCACACAACATTGTGCAGGCGGTAGCCACCACCCACATCGACGTGAGTGCTAGCATCTATTGGCATGCGACTGGAAAGAGAAGCGAAGGCAGAGTATAGAGTGGATTTCGTGCCCTTGCGGATCCCCTGTTCATTGAACTAAGACATCGAGAAAGGGGTCAACTCATACAATACATTTGTTTGATTTGGAATCAGAGATCTATTTGATAGATCATTGCTATTTTGGGACTGATATGGGTGACATGGATGTTGCAAATTTTGTAGAACTTTGTGCAACAAAAAGTGAATAGATCTATATTAGAAATACATTATAAATACACTGAAGCCGAACAATTTCTTCAACCGAGGTTTCAACACAGTGAAACAGACAGACACAAACCGTTATGGAACTATCAGCAGCAGCATCAAGGAGAGAAGAGTTGAAAAAACTAGTGCAGGTGAAATAAATTTCAACTTTCGATCGATAAAACAATAAAAAGATGCGAGAACAGTTCATTTGCTTTTCCCCCGAAAACCCAGTCATGACTGTTCTTGGTTTTCTGTCGTTTTTGTGAGGACCGCTAGATGTACAGCTACCAATTGCGTCTCAAATGAAAACGAATTAAATTCAATGCAACTCCATTTCACATAATATTTGACGTGGGATGCGTATTTTAGAAAATATTTCACAAAAGAAGTAACTTTTTAGAAAAAATGGCCTAATTTCGAAAAACGGTATCGTGGGAAACAAAGCCTGTATAGAGGTTGACCGAGTCTCAAATTGTAGTGAATTTAGTAAATTTTAAAGTAGTTAAAGTGACCAAACCGGTCAGACGATATTGCGTCAATACTGAAAAAAGTGGTGTTTTGGGTATACTGCTTTTCCATCTTGGTTTAGGTCCTAACAAAATATCAAAATCTCAGAACGACCATTTGCAAGCACGACCCGCTTAGCATGTTTTACTAGACAGCATTTTCACCGAAGGAATTTTTCAGGAAGTTTGTCAGGTTTCTTTACAAAATTGATTCTTCAAACCGCTACAGGATATGGAGATTTTCACAATTTTTGAATTTCGAGTCTTCTTTACCGAACAGCCAAGTGAACATTTGCCTCGCTTTCATGCTGGCTTTCACCATTCCCCTGCTCTTGTACCACTGAGGAGTGTGTCCTCCCTCTTCGAAGTGCAGGACTTTTAGTCTGATTTGCGTAAGAATTCCTACTAGTAGCTCGTCTACGTTGTGGTTGATGCCCACCGAGATTTCAATGAACTTGGCACGGAAAGTGCACGCCAAACATTTTCCATCTGAAAAAAGTGATTGAATATAATGAAAGAAGACAGATATTGATGATTTTTACGTTTTATTAAATTTGGAAATTTTATCGTGGGGCCAGGTCTAGAGAAAATGCAAATTTATTAACGGACCATAATGGTTCTCGTAATTCGTAGTTTATTCAACCGATTTTATTCTGAATAAAAATGGTTTTTAACTCGAGTGTGAAGTAAATGAATATTGTATGTGTATCATATATTTCTAGTGATGGGTTACTGTTACTATATTTTGGATTGAGCATATATGGATGACAAAAATCCCTTTTGCATGTGCCGAATCCCCCTAGCTGAAACTCGCACAATGGAATAAAGACTGGAATGGTGCATAATATACTTTCAGTAGTACATCCATACTAACGATGTTACTTAGATTCCTCGAAAAATATCAAGGAATATATTGTTTGTGGTTTTTTTTCTCTGGAAATGAATAAGAATAAGCTTTAATTTCCACACTATTTGTGTTAAGGGCGAAATGATATATTGTCCCGATACGTAAGAATACCATTTCAATTCACAATAAAGTTGACCACAACTTGAAGACTTCTTCTGAAAGAAAATATTATATAATCGGTTTTTGAATTGTTCAGGCATATTTTATTATAGGTAAACCATCCGTTTGCCCTCAATTGTGCATCGTCAATACTTGCGTCAAGATCAACAGAAGATGATTTTGCTTCAATTAGTGTTGTATCATCAGTGAAGAGAACCACTTCAGTGAGCATTGTCTCCGATGAGTGATTGATGTGTATCAGAAACAGAAGTGGAACAGGACTGAGCCCTAAAGGACCCCCATACTCCCCTAATTTCCCTTCAATCTTTCGGAATTGTTGAATTCCAAAGATCCTTGAAACATTAAAAGTTTCAATGTGTTGATTATTATAACTTAGTTCTGAATCTTTGTATTCCAAACCCAATCAGAATGTCTACAAATTCAATATGCTCATGATTCATTATTTCCTCAGGACATATCATGAATGTTAGAAAATATTGTATTTAACTTGTGCAAGAAGTGTTTCAACTTCATATCGAGCGCAATAAACACTTAATTTTTGCACGTGTTGCATTCATCACACATGGCCCATGAAAACATTTTGGGAAGTTTATTGGAATATTTGGAACTTCTCAATTTCTTATGATTGTTTTTACTCGTCAAAATATACGTTTCTGAGCGCTATTATCACGAGCGTAATGTGGATTGAGTTCGGATAGGGCTTCCGAGGTCTGAAAAATTTATGCGTTCATATATGTTATCCTTTTCCATTGAAATGTTGGCTTTGCCATTGTAAACGAAATCATATTTACTCTCGGCTAACAAGCCCAAAAGTTCAGGTCCACATGTAGCTTTGAGTGAAATGTATCAGTAAATGCCAAAAAATATTCGTCCTTGGGAAAACCCCATGTTTTGGCAAGCTTTGAATAGTCTACCTGTGGAGTTACTGTTACAGATAATTATTACCGCAATAAGAATAGTATGCATATTATGCCTGGTACCTTATCTATTGGTTCATTATCCATAGAAGTGTTTTTTTTTAATTTCGGTATTTTTATGGAAGTACTGCTCTCAATGAGTTGGATATATCGTCGTTATGGAAGTTATACATTTTTTTTCTCAAAAAGCAGAATAATTAGTTGAAATAAAGTATCGGTAACTTATGCAATTTTTTGTAGATTTTTGTTGAATTCTCAAGTTGGCGTTATTTTTCAAAAAGCTTCACCTTCTGGGTGCTTGATTAGCACCCAGAAGGAAGATGATGTAGAAAGCGCTCTCCACGGCTAGTATAGACAAAAATTGCGGCAGATCTGGGCTAAAGGGCTTATTTTGTCATATTGTTTTCATATCACGATTGGGTGAATGATTGCGATTCTATATACATATGAATCAAAAAATTCACGCCATTAGGCGAATTAAAATGTTCAAAACATCTTTATATATCGTTTTGAAATAGAGAAAATTCAAGGGGAACTTCAAAGCTCTGAGCATGATAAACGAATGAAAATATTATATTCTCACATATCTGATGGCATAAATAATAGAAATAAGAATGTACCTGAAAATTACTATAAAGCGGGTAAGGTTTTACCTAGGAATATGTCAAAGTAGGCATAAAAGGCATTTAAATGTTCTGGATCCATTCCTCTCCCTTAGAAATGAAAAGGAAATAGTTTTGAGTTCTTATAATATCTGTTTTTGGGGAAAATTGATATATTTGCCTTTATACATAACTGCAAAATCAAAAGATGGAAATTTGAGCGACTTTGTCAGTTACGTGTCGTATTTTAATGAATTTGGAGGTATAATTAACGAATTTATAAAAAATTTACTTCCTCTTAGCGACCTTTCGGAAGATAGTCTGCCTCCCTTTCCGAGACAATTTTGGAAATTTCTGTGGAATTGCAATTTTGGTACGTAGTGTCAGAATGTGACACTGGCATGACTTATCAATATATATACCTTGAATTGATTTTGACACAACCTACTTCGGATTGAATCTGCCAAGTTCAACTTCCCTTTTCAGAAGAGGCATCCAACATTGATCCATACTCGATGAACAAATAGCACTCCCTTCATTTCCGTTTAACAAAATGCAAGTAGCCTCTTTGAATCTTCTTTTTGTTCCATTCTGTTCTATCATAAGTAAATTGATGTTATCCAACATATTGTCGAGTGTTTACCATTTTTAGATAATTTTTTCAGGTTATTTTGAATCATCTATTTCTCGTCTTCTCAAGTCGAAGTTTTTCACTTTGATGAATGTAATGAAGTTTTGAAGAGACAAGTTTCCAATTTCTAGAGCGGATATCATGTTTCTAAAAGTCTCCGGTAACCGGCATCTACATTAATTCGAGATATAAATTAAACTTATCCCAGTAGATCGTGAGAATGGAAGAGCAGTAAACATGATAATCGTCGGAAAAAGGAGGTTGTTTCGGAGATGATAATTTGCCCTTAATGGAACAAAACCGCCCAGAAAGGCTGACGGGATTGTAGTGAATTAGGGCCCGGTAAATTAATCTGTCTGCGGTGACATGCACAAAGAAAAAAAATACTTTCGCAACGCTGTTTGTAAAAACGGCGAATCGCATTTTTAGCTGGTGGATTGTTTTAAACCATCGAGATGTTTTTCCGATTATTCCAGAGAAAAGGCAGTGCGGGAGTAAATGAAAAAGTTGATTAGTCTTGGTGTATACCGAGTGACAACGAAATTGTGGAACGCGGCACCATTCAGTTTGTTGAGTTGATTGATATTTGAAATGACTAGTTCATTGGAGCCAATATTCTCAAAAAAGAAACAATTAATTATGACTTCCACTCTGGCTGGAAGTCGACCCAGGTGAAAAATTTTTAATGGAATCCAATGACTTTTTCAAGACCATTCGATACAACACAAAATTATCTGTTCAACGATATAATACGGGTAACCATTTCTACCCGAAATGGCGGCGCAGAAGCCAATTTTCTCGAAGTTAATATTGTTTTGTTAAATTCTTCATTTGAAGTCGGCCTATTTTCCGCTACCAAGGCCAATCACCAACGCCGGTGAGCACACTTTCCCCAACCGGAAATTTTGCCGAACCCTCTGGTATTACAACCAGAGGTAGGGATCTTTAACGAGCCCAACATTCATGGACTCATGACCGCCGGCTTTATGTCCTCTCCGAAGGACGGCATACCCTTAATATATCATGTGCTCATTGATATTCTGCCTGCGAGCTATGATATGCTATTTTGCTGCACTTGTATGGGCTTTCGAGGCGGTCTTTCCCTGCATAAAGCCACCCATCCAAGTACTAACCTCACTCGGCGCTGCTTAACCTCAGATATCGAATGACTGTCAGTCATGTTCCGCCATTTTGTCGTAGGTGAAGATATCGACTTCATATTCCAGAGTTGAAAAGTATTCACCAGGAGCTTCAAAATGATGTGTCACATTACCCCCCTTTCCCTTTATTATTTTTTTTCCATATGGCGCCCAGTCACCATCTTGGAATTTTCCTCTGTCAATTTTACCCCAAAGTATAGTATTCATGCATCAATTTCATTATCCCAAGTTTCAATTTTCTGGGTTGACCCGTTCAAAAAATAAAGGGGAGGACATTAAAGAAAAGCACTGTATATAGTAGTGTACACGAAGCAATGAAAATATTGATTACAGCAGTGAAAACTAAATTCATTCATATATTCGAACGCTGTCTCGTTTTGGTGGTTGTGTCGTATCGATTATTGAAGCTATTTATGCTGGATGCAGTAACAACGTTATTAGGTAGGTAGTTCCATCTTGCAAAAACTCGATTAGAAAAGAATTGTTGTCAGGTAGTTGTACGAAATTTTGTTTAAAATAATTTTTTTTCTGTCTAATTTTTTTTCCTTTAACCAGCTGACGAACGTTAACCCTGAGAAGTCGAAACTTGTGCGAGAAATGGATTAACGTCAATGTGTGAACCCAAGCACGGTGGCACGGCGAGGATTTGAAACCTGCCCTTCCGGCGGAGTAGCTTACCTCTACATTACCGAGAAACTACTATAATATTTACAGAATAAAGACTTAAACCGCGAAGATTTTTTCAACATTTTTTTACGTATCTTTACAAATATGCAATAAAAAAATATTACTTCTGTGCCTTATAAAATTCTATTTGAGGTGGAAACACTACAAAATTCGCATATCAAACATTTCCGTTGAAAAATATCCATAAGGTCGACGAAGTCTGTTGAAACATTTCATCAGGTTGCTCTTCTGACTGAAAACAAAATGATTCGATTATACTAAAATGTTTGTTAATAATGTCTACTTTGTTTATGGTAAACACTTTCAGCGTGATTCGAAAAAGTTAAATGATAGTTGTAGTTCTTTTAGGATACCGATAACAACTATGCATATACACTGCATTTTAGATTTGTTTAAATGAAATAGCCATTGATCGATTGTGATAAGCTAACAACCCACATTATTACATGTAATTCAGAATATAATTATGTCAGTACTTGATGCAGATAATAACAGTGTTGGGTGAAAATATTTCACTATACATTTGTATTATATTGGGTTATTTCGTAAAAGAGCCTTCAATCGTTGCTGTCGTTCGGAAAATCTACAGAATTACCCTTCCTTGCGACTTCACCAATTTCTCAACTTTCCTGGTGAAAGTTTATGAATCCGAAAATGTATGAGAATATTAGCGTTAATTGATATCTACGCATAAGGTCAGCTCTGGTAATAACGCAAAAACATCACTGTTTTCGCTGGACCTGATTGATTATTTTCTTGTACAAAATCTATCAGGAATAACAATATTTTTCAGAGTCTTCTTCGTAGTTAGAAATTCTTTCAACAGAAATATCAGTTTTTCTATGTTGTCAAGGACTCCTCCATATAGATAATTTCATGAGGACAAATTTGTAGATAGTAACTTTTTTCCAAATGCATATTCACCGAGTTACGTCAGGAAACGTTCGACAAAAATCGAGATTTCTGTGTTTTGTGCAGTATCTAATTCTTCCTGCAAATGAAAAACTTTTACTATTGCGCAGATCAATAATTCCACTACACACATCATTTACGAGTCAATCTCGCTAATACATTTTTTCATTCTCTTTATTATATAGTTTTTTCAATTTATACTCTCTCAATTGTCTGTTTCTATCGATGGTACCAGGATCGTTATGGCTATTGTTGCACCCTAGAGCGTTATACCAATTATTACGGTCGAAAATGACAATCGAATTCAACATGGGTTATTTTTATCAGAGCAAACTGAGGCTGTATCTTTCACACTAATAATGTATATGAAATCGACAATAGAACAATTCAATAAAATGAAAATCACCTGAATTTAATAACCGCAACAATTGTAAAATCCTGCATTCATGATAGCAAACCATTCCATTTCCACACTTACAATTTCGACAACATTTTCATTTCTACAGTCTTTGAATTTGTCTCGTTCATTTTTGTTCATTAGTCTAGATGTAATATTTTCCTTAGTTAAACTCAGGCTGAATGCTTCTGACTACAAATGTACCCGAGAATGAACAGAACAATTTAATTTAATGAAAATCACCTGAGTTTAATAATTGCAATAATTATAAAATTTCGCGTTCTTGATAGCAACCCAATAAATTGTCACACTTACATTTTGGACGACATTTTTATTTCTGCAGTCTTCGAATTTGTCATTCTAGACGAGTAGTCAAGACGTAATATTTCTCGGGCAAATTCAGGTTGAATGTCTCAGACTTTTTTTTTATATATGCGGATTCACACGGAAGGGAAGCCCTGTAATGTTCGAAGAACACCGCGTGAATCAAGGGAAAGAAAATACGAATTCACATTTACTTTACTTATTTCTGAAGTTTGTAAGCCTCAGGAAAAACCTCTTTTGGCAAGGAGTTCCAAAGCTCAGTTGTTCTATTGACAAAAGATCCCTGAACAAGAGAGGTTCGACAGGATTCCAAATTCACAACAAAGGGGTGGGAATTCTGTACTCGTCGAGTCATCCGTGTAGATATTGCCAAGAGGAAAACGATTGATAACAATTCGGAAGAGCATCGCCCATGAAAGTATTTATAGAAGAGAGACAAGTCTCCGACCGTTCTACGATGTTCCAATGAAGTGAGCGAGTCTGTAGGCGAAGAATCACCAACAAGACGAATTGCCTTTCTCTGAATAGAATCGAGAAGCCTCAATGAATGTTTTGCTATGAACTCCACACATGAGAACTGTATTCCATGACAGGTCGTATCTGAGCCTTGTAGATCATTAGAAGCTGACAAGAAGTGAAGTATTTCTTCGCACGAAATAGAAAACCAAGTTTCTTGGAAGCACTTTTAGCGATTGATCTCAAATGGTTTTCCCCATGAGAGATTATCACTGATCGTAATTCCTAGCATCGAGATACTTGATTTTGTAGGAACAGTTACTCTTGACATCCGAATATTTGATGATGATAGATCGGCTTTTCTTGAGAAGAGACATGCCTGGGTTTTCGTAGCATTAAATTCCACCAAGTTCATGTTACCCCATTCTATTATTTTTGCAAGGTCGTCGTTAATTTTATTGACGTGAATGTTTCTTTGAATTTTTGTTTCTCGAGCTGTTATGGGGACTCTGGAAGAGAAACTGGTATGAAGAGTACTGTCGTCCGCAAAACTATGTATTGAACAAGATGTTTTCTCGAGCAAATCATTGATATGAAGCAAAAACAAAGTGGGCGCCAAGACTGAACCCTGTGGAACACCTGCATTTATTGGGAGAATATCAGATGAAACTCCATCAACAACCACATACAGAGACCTATTAGACAAGAAACTCTTCAACAAAGCACACAACTGAGTAGGCAAACCATAAGACGGCAGGTTAGAAAGGAGACCCCGATGCCAAACTCGATCAAACGCTTTCGAAATGTCGAGTGCAACAGCTATCGTTTCTCCGAATTTCTCGATTAAATGTTTACGAGAACTAACACAGAACAATTCATTGAAATGTAAATCACCTGAATTTAATAATTGCAATTCAATAGTTGTAGAGTTCTGCTTTCTTGATGTCAATCCATTGAATTGTCACAGTTACAGCCCGGACAAAGTTTTTATTTCTGCAGTCTTCATATTTTATTTGTCTTGTTCATACTTGTCCAGTAATCTATAAGTTATATTTCCTAGTCAGGGCGGCATTATGAAAACGAAACATAGGAGGGGGGCACTGCTTTTCGGCATTTTTGACGCCGTTACATCCAAAAACGAGAATTCTCTATCCGAAGAAATATATTTGAAAAGATTATAGGAAAATGTGCATCCACCAATTTTTGAATGAGAGCATGCACCAAATATTAAATCGAATACAACTGGTTGGAATCGTTTTAGCACACACACCACAGAGCACATTAGTGTATTGAGGGCTATTACGGTTAACCTTTATTGTTACGAGTTCTAAGGGACTTGTCAAACATCCGAGGCATAAAACTTATTTTATGTATGATTCATACTACTTTTCTTTCAACATGAATAATGAAAAACCATGGAATATTGAATTACAACTAGAAATGGTCAGTTTTATTGCTGCCGGCGGAAATAGTAATACCATTATCTGCAGGCAGCATTGACAGTTTTGAGATTTTTCAAATTTCTTGTGAATATCCCTGTACTGAGAAGATTGCGATCACCCAACACTTGTGCTTGTAGTGTGCTTCAGGGATAATGACTAAAATTTGATGGCAAAAAAAACACCAGTTTTTCGCAAAATATCGTTCGAAGAAAGGAATTATTGTTTTATTCATTTTCACATATCCCTGTTTTCCTTCAACGGGAACGGTGGGTCATGATAATATCAATGCCTGCGAATCATATAACTGAGGATGTTGGTGTAATTCAGTTATCTACTAATAAAAAAAAGGAATTTTTGAAGAAATTACTTACCTAACCCCAACTACGGTAAACGTTCTGCTGTAGCATCGAAAAAAGTATTATCTGCCTTTTTTTACATAATATTACCATCGGACCACAACGATTTCATTCGTCATGTGCCATTAACATCATTCCAGGTTCTTTAACCTTCTTCCGAATTTCAATTTCAATCATCAAATGTGATTATGAATTCTCCGATGAAATTTGGTGGTTGGAATAAATACAAAAACATGCATTATAGCGCGATAGCGTTTCGGGAATCTACATTGGAATTTAAAAATGAAATATGGTTATAATTCGGAAGAAGATGTGAAGAAGGTGGAATTTGTTGTAAATGGCACATAACGAATGGAAATGTGTAATAAGAAGGTGCCCACTTTCTAAACTTGTAGGGCCTCAACTTCGCGTATCTTTCGTCTACGCAATTTTCAACATTCGAATTCTAATATCTCTCCTATATTGTTTGGGAAAGATAACAATGAATGAATGAATCTTTTCTTCATAGTTTCTGGGGTTTCAACCTACTACAATCTGAGAAAATTGGGAATTGATATTGAAGTCTATACAAGTGTAGAAGGGAATACTTTTGATTTACTCCGCTAAGTTGCTGCCATAATTCATGTTATAGGATGTGTAGTTTGTATAGGCAAATATTAAGTTTCTTTAATACTGACCCAATATCACTCTGAAATATGTATGATAATAGGGAATATGCATGGTTTTTTGTTATGTGTGATGTGTAGTTTGTGTAGGTGAATATTCAATTTCTGTAACATTGACTCAATATTATATGTGAGGTAATAGGGAATATGTATGACTGCCTCTTGTCTTAAATCAGTCATTTTCATCTTTATAACGTAGAAAAAGATTAAACAGGGATGGAAATATTCAAATTATCATTCCAAGTGAAATTAAAAAAAAATAAATAAATTCAACCTTGTAGCGTGCAAAAACACTATAAGAAATAAACCCGATAGTTTTTTCCGGATTTCAAGCGATGCGAACGTGTTTTTTCATTGTTATGAAGACTATTTCAATGTAAGTGTGCTACATTTATATAAAAATAGGTGTGAATTAGTTGGAGGTAAGTTTTGTATTAGCTATTCAGCAGTAGAAAATCCGGTTTAAAAGTAACCTTACCCAAATCGATTTATGAAATACATCACATCAATTCATATATGATATTTACAAAAAGTAACTGAACGTATACATTATTATAATATAGATGTGAAATAGTAACTTGGTGCAATCACCATGACAACTAATGTATAGGGTATATTTTGGTAACTGCTGTGTGAATTTATGCTATAAATATATGCTATGAACCAAAATATATCATATAACATAATAATTACCTTGTAGCTTTCATACCTTTGATCTCTGCTCACGTAAACTCGAGATTTGATGCAGAATATGTTCATACTGTATCCTTCGATGTGATATTTCCTCTCGTCCAGTGGTGACGCGTTTCGTAATTTTAAATTATCCTCAATTCTTTACATTCATACAATATTTTACGTTTTTGAATTATAACCAAATAATAAAAAAACGTTCTGATCATAACGTGACGATAATAAAGATTCAAGAAAAACATATTTGAGACAAATTTAAATTTTATGCATATTTCCTATTGGGATCGTAGTAAATAATGGATTTATCACTACAAATCCTTACCTTGAGTGGATACGGCCCTGCTCCTGGCCAAGTCGATTTTGTTGGCGACGAGGATGGCGGGTCGCGATCTCAGCAGGTCGGCGTCCTGCAGCCTCGTCAGTTCGACTTCCGCTTTCAGGTAGCTGGCCTTGTCGACGACACTGTACAAGACGACGAAGGCGTCGGGAGGGTGATTCATATCGATGTCCTGCAATTAGACTCGGTCAGCGTTGACGAAAACTCAACTCATGCGAGGGGATTCGTGGAGTTTTGACCCTTTCAGCCCTGGCGTACACTTAAGTGTACGTCAATTCAAATCTATTCTTATACAAAATCTATTGCGTCCCAGCATACACTTCAGTGTATATCATAATAACGTTATAATACCTGTGGTGCCATCTATGGGTACGGAAATGGATATTGCATATGTTACTGTTACAGCGATCCTTTTTCGACCGGTATCGACAAGAAGTGATTTGACAAGAATCGTTTTTATTTGTGTTGGCTTGGATTATCAGAGTTGTAGAATTTTTCAGTTATAAACAACAGTTCAAGCTAAGATGCCTAGAAACCCTGGTGATTCTACTGATTAGATTTTGTTTTGATTTTTGTGGCGAAAAAAACAATCGACGCTTTTGGGTGTTTTCCTTATTTTTTTGGTAGAGGGCAATATGTTTCCATTTTTCAAATTTTATGTCGAGTGTCAAGTCGATTGTCACATCCTCATGTCACTCTGAAATTTTGATGTTTACGGTGTTTTCATCGTGTTTATCTAATTATTTCGTTGCTTCTAAACATTGAAACGTTTTTACTGGTTTTCTAGTGATATTTGGTTGGCCACCCATTATTCTTCAGGTTGCGATCTCTTCTCACTAGCCAATCGAATAAAAATGAGAGAACCCGACTGCACATTTTCACTTAGTACAAACTTAGCTTCAGACAAGACTTACAAGAGCGTGTTGGCGACATCTTTACGTGTTGTACGGAAACCTCCAAAAGCTCAATTATTCACCAAAAATCAAGCAATCAAGATTTCGCAACGTTCATCCCAAACTGTCACAGGTATAAGTGAACACACCAGGGTTTCTGGGTATCTTAGTTCAAGCTAACTGTCCGACTTCGTTTTTGAGTTTTCGTCAAATATAGACACGTACACTATCGTGTACATTGGGTCTCAGTGGAGTAAGTAAATATACCTAGACTTTTTTTGAGGATTCATAAAAATGGTATTCTTTCAGCATTTTTTCTTTCAAAATGAGTGGAAGACCGCTTTCATACGAAGAGCTTGTTTACCATTCGGGAAATGATGACTCAGACATTGAAATTTTGAGGGAAGATGATGACGGGTGGGAAATTGATTTTTATATGCCAAAAGGTTTGTTGATGATTTCCGAGTTGCTTGTTAGCTAATGAGATGTACTTGAATTATTAGGTGCGCAGTTGGAAATGGATGAGCTCGAAACCTCTGATTTGGAACCTGAGCAGGATGAGGTATTTGCAGATGTTTCTCATGTTTCTGTGCAGGAGCAAGCTGATGTAGATGTTGAAATGGTCGAACCTTCGATTGGAAATGTAAACCACCAACAAGTTTCCAATGAAACATGGAGTACAGCCTGTGGATGAAGTCCGATTAGATGGCTACAATCATTTCCCTACAATTGATGATAAAAGCTTTGCATCCCGTTGCAAATTCCACGAATGTAAAAGCAGAACTCATAATATGTGTCAAAAATGTCATGTACACTTATGTATTACAAATTAACGAAATAGTTTTTTGTTCTATCATACTAGAAAATAAAAACTCAATAAGTAGATACAATTTTTTCATGAGAATATTTGAAGAAATCATGAATATTAATTTCATTTTGCTTTGGTGGTTATGCCTCCGTTGAGTTCCAGTGTACACTGCAGTGTACATATCAAATCTCAGAATTGGGTGAAGATAGGATTTATTTACAAAAACTAAAAATCATTAATAAAAATGAAGATATGATGTACCAAATTTCATAATTCATAATTTTCCTCCGAATTAAAAAAAAACCGGGACTGAAATGGTTAAAATAAAACGAACCAGCAGGAGGCCTAGTTTTAAATAACAGTGAAATTGAATTCATCAGTGAAATATATTTCGATTTGAAATTCATCAGTGGAACGCTGAAATAAAATCGTGATAAAATCGTCTCATCCAATTCAATTTAACCGATTTGATCTGACAACAGCAGAAATGAACTGACAACTATTTTGTTATCCAATATGATTTCATGTGAAGCTTCTAGAATTGCCATTTTTAATATTAAAGCGTTTTCACAGTCTAGCTATGATATAATGCGTATCTATCACAGAATAACCGCACCTGATACACGGTTTCAAACACCAAATTAGTATTTCGGATGGTGAATTACTCTCCGAATTAAATTTGTGAAAATGTTTCGAACACGAATTTTATTTCATCCATGAAATCAATTCAAAATTAATTTATTCGAAATGCGAACAATTTCACTGGTGATTTTTTAATCTTTTCATATGCAGATTCACACGAGAGGAATGCCCTGTGATGTTTGAAGAACACAGCATGAATCAAGGGAGAGCAGCTACGAATTAACATTCACTCTGAATTTTTGAGATTTGTATGCCTCAGGAAAAACCTCTCTCGGCAAGGAATTCCAAGTTCAGCTGTTCTATTGAAAAGAGATCCCTGAGCAAGAGAGGTTCGACAGCTCACAACAAAGGGTTGGGAAATCTATAATCGTCGAGTCATCCGTGTAGATACTGTCAAGGGTGGGACGATTGATGACAACTCAGAAGAGCACCCATCGTGAAAATATCTATAGAAGAGAGACAAGTCTCCGACCCTTCCACGATGCTCCAACGAAGTGAGAGAGTCTGTGAGCGAAGAATCACCAACAAGACGGATTTCCTTTCCCTGAATAGAATCAAGAAGCTTCTATGAATGTTTTGGTACCGACCTCCATACGTGAGAACTATATTCCAAGACAATTTTTAGGCTTTTTGTGTACACGTGGCTTGCCATAATCGTGGAAAATTGATTATCTCTGCGACTTATCACGATAGGTTACGCTCGAGATGTCTAAACCCCTTGATGTTGGATCTGAGGCGATAGTGTACAGTATTTCAAGGCGACAATACATATTTTTTATTCTATTTTATATATTTATTTATAATAACATCCAACCTAAGTCCAATTACAATAGTATATAATATAGTACAGTGTATGTGTTCAACTTAATATAGAGTAAGAGATGAAGGAACTAGCTAATATAATTGTGAAAAACAACGATTGATGGCGATCACTGACATGTCAATTAGGTATTGATCTGTATAGTTCGTTTTTGAAACATGCTGAATTTGAGAAAAAAATATCTACATCATCGAGATTGTTGAAGCTGCGACACATAGAAGTGCCGAACTATTGAAATTGTGTTGCGTATTGGAGACTGTGGGAACAAGTTGAGAAAGGAAACAGCATAATTGTTTAAACCAGAAAGTATTGTGCCATATTCCTGTAGCCGTTGTTGCTTCAACTGTACAACAAAATTGGATATATTAAAGAAAACTGAAAACTACAAATGCCAATTACTATATAACGAGATGAGGGCGATTTTTCATGATTGGATAAAGCAAACATTAATGAAAATCTATCAACAAGACATCTTCTGTGTGAAAAACAATTTTCTATATGGCGCCACGTACCCTAAAACGACTTACATTATGGGTTTGTTTTATTTCTGCCAGGAATCGTGTCCAGAACAGTTGAAAGTAGTTTCACAGGTATGAAATGGACAGTTTTAAGCGTGTTGACTACCACGACATGTCTGTGCCACTACTTGGAACTGTGCTGGACACGATTCCCGTCAGAAGGAAAACAAACCTTATATGACGCACTCCAAAAGAATTCATCATTTTGATTTAGTAGTTCAATTTACTCGATACAAGTATTGAAAATTTGTTAGTCAACCATATGGAAATATCATTAGAAGGGATGGATACTTTTTCATTTTTATTAGGGATGTCTTAGCTTGGTTAACATTTTTTTTATTGCTCATACATAATGCCAAAAGATGGCAATCGATTGAGAAACGAAAGTGTAATTTTTTGTCTGTCGTTATTTTGATGCCTGAAATTTCATTCATGCTGCTCCAGACTCCAGAACCGTGTTCAGCGACTCAGTACCGTCTGCCATACTTCAGAGTTTGTTTGATCTAAATAAGATTTCTCAGCTGCAGAAGTTGTCAAATCGCTGTATTATGATAATTTAATTATTGCTCAACCATAAACATGACAATGCCAAGATGCATTCTATTTTAAGATTTTATAACAATGAATATTGTTATTGTTATTAGTATTATGGCCGTAACATCAGTATTTCTGCCATGTTAAATGGTGCTCATCTATCATCTGAAGACTATTCGCTTGTCAATGATTTTCATCTAGAAAGTTTTGCAAGAATGAGTACCTACTTAATTTTAGTAATTTGATTTTCCTAAATTTTGATAACTATCAATTTTGGGCGAAACTCCTGAACATTTAATTTTTTTTATGTATTCAGGATTTACGATATTGTCACGAACTGGTTGATGTCATATTATTATTCATGAAATTGAGAGTGAAAGATACATTATTTTTGTGAATTCCATATGATTCAGAAGGATTTCCATAGTCCAGTGCCTCTTTGAGGTTTGAGGTGCGCAGTTCATTGCTCATTGTTGAGTACCAGAGAGGTTTAAAACAAAAAAAGAACTGACACATATATTTGAGGAAGCACTGGTACGCAATATCTCTGTCATCCGAAAATACAAAACCTAAAAGTTCCATGCTTTGATTTTGCTGAAATTACATACGTCTAGAGGAAATGCATTTCTATTTCTCCAATCTGCGGTTCACTCACATTATAACCTCGCAGTTTTTATTAGATTAATGAATTCGCTATCTGGGGTACTTTTCATACTCACTTCTGAAGAATATGTTTCACCTGGATTTTGACGACTGTATTGATCAGGATTCAATAATTTTCAAATTTGTAACAATATTGTGGAGGTAACATGAGACTACATGTTTATTGATATAGGCGGGTTCCATTAAATTGACGAGTTCATGCCTGTAAAGTGCTTCGACGAATATTGCCAAATGGCTCTAGGAACACGGAACAGTAAATATTGATGTTTATCTTCAATTTGGCCTTCATGATTACATTCATGTTGTGCTGCCAAGTTTTTATTAGACGGAATTGAATCGAAAACAATCTATTTTGATACCAATCAATTGTGATGTAATTTGTTTCGGAGTCCAGTGACGTTTATGAAATGAAATGATGATTACATTTGATTTAGCTAAATGTGCTCGTGGTTGAGAATTCAAGAGAATCATGTAGAACATTTATTAGGAAATGTAAATTCTGTCTTTCTGCAACAACTCAGATTCCTTCCTAGAAGTTTGCCGTTATTCCATAAAAGCCTCAACTCATTCGAGTAATTGATGAAATGTATACGAAATATGATAGGATAGTTGCATATAAAACTTCTAGTAAACTTCAATTCTAAGAAGTTGAATTGAAGGATATGTGAACGTCAGGAATATCTGAAATTGGTTGTGAGGACTGCAATCAAAAGTATTTTAGTCAAAGTTGACAAACTAATGAAACTTGTTTGAAAAATAATTCACTACATCACATGAACACTGGGTGCCCCAGAATTTTGAATGAACGAGATATGCCGGTTTGAAAAAAATATGGTGGTGTGCAACAGAAACGAGTTCAAATCATGTGACAGGCTTTGCCTGTATTCATACACCAAATGAGAAAAAACAGGAAGGGAGATCAAAAATTGTTATCAGACAGTTCATTAATGTTGCATAAAGCATAAAGCTGCAATAGAAATACAAACTATGCTTCCTATGTTTAACACGTGGCAATGCAATGTGAGGATTTGAAACGCATCATCAGCTTGGTATACCATTATATCAGCTAAAATTCAGCGTTGATTGAAGCGTTTTGTCTCATCAACACAGTCAAAGCATGAAAACCTATTCAAGAATATCAATGAATTTGGTATTACTTTCTGTTTTTCATTAACAAAAAAAAAATTGTACCTACGTATTCTGTACGAAACAGAAATATGTTCATATTATCTTATACAGGAACCGGTTACTTTGGAATTGTGGGGATCAGTTTGGGAAAAACAGGGAGCATATCTTGGGAAATGTGTGAATTGATTAATAATACTCAGTTATCTTCTCCTGAAGCTAACTTTGTTAGCAAAAGGCATGTAGAGTAATATAATTTTGATGTACGGATGATTAATCTCTTGAAACGTTTTTCTTTTCACACCAAATATTCCCATGGCACCGTTTGAAATCAATAATTGGAATTTCAGAAGTTTTTAACAGAAAGTAATAATGAGAAACGTTCACTTCTGCAACATATTTGAAAAGATAATTTTCTGTCGAATGTTTTGATCTTTCTTCATCTTTTTCAATATCACATCTCGATTGTACTAATTTATTATATATTGAGTATCAAGAACGGTGAGCACATTTCACAATTATTGTTAGTGTTAATTATTATAAGCGTTTTTGCAAGATCCCTACACTTTTCCCTTGATTCAAATGAATTAATTTCCATATATTTTTCATATGCTGTGACAAATATAATCAGGGGTATATGTTTTACGGGCTTCTCGTCAAGAAAAACTTAGATCGTTCAAACGATTCATCTCTGTCTTCAACTCGAACGAATATCAAGGCCAATTCTCCTGAACTCGAGAATTACCTATCTCATTCGATGTCTGTAAACACACGCTCTTCATCATTCACCGCTAGAGTAAATGCTTTGGAGTGGTCGATGTTTTCTTGAGCGATATTTGCGTAGTTGATACCACTTCAAAGTCTAAATTTATACACGTTCTTACAAACTTCCGAAAATAATCCCATTGGATTGAAGTAAATGCAGTCTATTTCTGGATCGCAGTCTTAATATAACATGGACATTAACACTTGTACAGTAAACAGTTATAATGACCCGTCCAGGGCGACATTCAAGATGCAGATGTTCCAGGAATGTCTTCGTCTTCCTGGGAGATTTTCTGGTTCGGAAATGGGAATATCATTGAATGGTGTAGTTCGATGAATTGAAATGAGAGAGCTCTCATCAAAATGAAGAAAAATTGATAATGGAAAAATAATAATATCGGAAGAAAATATCATTGCGCCGAATGACTCAGGAAAAGTGATCAATTGGAGAAAAATTGAAAAATTCGAAAAATGAAGATAAAGTTGACCAAATATAGAGACGTGATTCTAGTGAGTGATTGCTGTTGATACTAGGAGCCGCTACCAGAGGTTCAACATCCCTTGTTTTCGACTTATGAGGAATTCTGCCAAGTTCAAATAACTGAGGTGAAGGAGGTTCAAACTAATACAAATGAAGAGCAAGCATGATGTCAACCAGTTTCGAAAAAGAGGACTTTGTAGCATTTGCCAGTTGTATATGTCATTGTTAATTAAGCCAATATTTCAGATGCATTCCTTACCATCATTCGTGATAGATAGATAGATATATTTTCACCATGTCACATATATCAATGTATAGTTGATTCATGAGTTCTTCAACCCCGATTTGATTTGTTTACTTGTTCGAATGAACTGGCTGCCGCTTGATGAAAATCCATATTCAACAAAAAATATTACAGTTTTCTCGTTTGGTACTTTCACAAAAAAATACCCTTCAGTGCTTGGAATCAATGTATTTGATAAGAGTGCAATAATATATAGATGCAAGCAAAGAAAAAATAAATGCTATTTTTTAAATGTGTACTTCGAGACAATGAATTTTTACACAGAGAATGAGAAAGATAATGAATGATATTAAAGAAAAAAAAAAACGGACACTGGTAGTTGCAATCGCAAATTAGTAAAGAGAACCTCTACGCTCTGTTTTTGTCTCCCAACATTGGTTTCAATAAAAATTTCACTCTCTGATATTTTCCGACATGGACAAACTTAATTTCTAAAGGAGCGTGAGTTGCAACAGTCTTGGCTGAGCTGATAAAACCAGAACACGTTGAAAAAAAATAAGGGAATGCTTCATCAAAAACTGAATTAAACTAGCCGATACTTGATGAAAATCCATAGTAACAAAAATATCACAGTTTCCTGTACGATTCTCACTGATAATTGTGACAAAATCATGTGTTTTGCTATCCAATAGGTACACAATAAAGCTATACAGTAGTAGGATTGAAAAATCATCATATGCTAGAAATATGGGACTAGGTCAAATCATAGTCGAAGTTCCCGAGTGATTCTGTAGGGCTCAGGAGGATGAGGAAACGTACCTATATAATATATTCCAGTCGATTCCTAGTGAGTTTCAGGAATCGTCAAAACCTGGAATACAAGCCAAATGGTTTTCTAAGATGTATGAAGAAACTTTTGTTTTCGGCATGAAAAGTGCCTGTGGAGGTCTTAGTTGGACAATTGCGATCTAGCATATATTGTGATCCTGTTAATGGCTTCGTTGATACATTCGCATATTACGAGAAACCTTACCTTCAGAGTGGCTGCGTTTTGAAATGTGAGTTCTGATTCTTCTCCGTTGAGCATTATAGGTACAGTCTGAGCTCCTAGAAGATCTGAAACAGAAACAGTATTGTCAAGTTATTTTATCACTGTGCCTGATTTTCAAGTATACACTGGTCAAAGTCCGCTTCAAATAGATATTTTTCCGAAAAAGTTGAATTTTAAGAGAATGACCAAATGCTCATTATTGATTACACGAGACAATCTATTGTTACGATATATCCTTGGGTTCGTCGATTTAAACACCAAACAACACTAAACTTCTTTTATTATAACTCTCTATTACAATACAATACAACACAATCACTTAAATCGCTCCTATAACTTTCCAATGCTCGGTACTAAAACTCTCTGTACTAAAAATTCTCTCTTATACAAATTCTCTGTCATACAAATTCTACACGTCGACTACTTGCACTTAGCAATAACAAAACTCTCTTCACTAAGCTCTACTAAACTCGCTCCACTTAGCTCTGAATACAAACTTTCGAATAACCAACTCCCTGACTAACTAACTCTCTGTAATACAAATTCTGCGTCGGCGTGAGCGGCTCCCGCTCATATAGACGCTCATATAGTGGAGAATCATCCAGACAAATCTTAACAATCGAACATTCTGGGTGAGCCGCGACCACGCAGGTATAATTTCCCTGGAACGGTCGCACCAATTCGCATCCATAGTCGGCAGGGTCGGCGCCAGCACATTTCATTACATTATCCCCCTCTCAATTTTGGTCATCCCGATCAAACAATACATCATTCTCTTTCTAGGTAAACGACCTTCATTTTCGTTCTAGGCCTACGTTGAACCCAGTACATCCTGCGACAAGGGTTGTACAGCCACACTAGATCTCCTTCTTGAAATCCGACAGTATTTGCCTTCCGATAGTTCCGCGCCTCCCTCCTGCAAATACGCTCTGGCGTCTCTTGTTGTTTACTGAATGGGACTCTTCTTGATGGTTATTGAATCGAGTGGACTTGGCCAATGTTGACTTCTTGTTTGACCAAGTCAGCCCTTTCAGTTGTTTCCACCTCGGAGATGTCACGTTCACTTCTAGTACGACACCTAGCGGCTCTCACAGGGATGGCTTGTTTTGTCTTCACCTGGGCTTATCCGAAATCGGACGGCTGGACGCTGCATTCAGGGACTTCATTCCCCGTTTTATTCACTGTTGCATGAACTACTTTCTTCGCAGTTTTCGAAAATCGCGGTTTCGCAGGCATCTTTCTCTGCCCTGGAGTTGTAGGGACAAAACCTTCTCCTCCAAACTTCATAATCTTCTTCTTGTTGTCGAATGAAAACCCATAGTCACTGATCAAATCCATTCCGAGTATAAATTCATCTTCTATGTCCGCGACGTACACTGTATACGTGATGGTGAGTCACCCAAGAATCAATGTAATTTCAGCCTTTTCTCGAATAGGTGCGTTTTCACCAGTGACTGTTCGAAGCATGGAGTTGGAAGAAATAGGCTTCACACTTTCAGGAATGGTTAGGCTATCGGTTGTTGTTCTCAGCCTGTTGACACAGATGACACAGACCCTCGATGACCTTGACCTCGCAGGGGATTGCGAACTTGGCGGCATCCTGGCAGGTGAGTTGGATCTTGGGAGCATTCTCACCTTGCAATCTTTCTTGAAATGTCCGGATCTTCCACATCTATAACATTTTCTCTGTGGCATTCTCTCCTTGCAGTCTTTCATAAAATGCCCCGGCCTTCTTCTGCTATAGCAAATCCTCTGCGGCATTTTCACCCAACAGTCTTTTACAACATGTCCTAGTTTTCCACATCTATAGCACGTTCTCTTCTTCTGGGTGCTAATTCTACTTATTAATGATTTGATCTCCTCCAGAACTTTCTCGAATGAACCATTCGCCGCGTCTGATCTTTGTTCGGGATCGTCAACTGTTAGCGCTCGCACTTTCGGCCTTGAGGTGTTGAAAGCAGCCTCCACTTCTAGCGAACGTACCAAGGCATCGCTACTTCTTTTGAAACGTGTAAGTCGCAAAGGACTTTGGATTTCTCGGTCTCTCAGTCCATTAGGCGTCGAACATCTGTCTCAAATTCTTGCAGACTCTCACCTGATTTTTGTGTGCGAGTCTTTAGTTGTGCCCCGTATAGCTGTTCTCGATGTTGATACCTCAACTCTAGTGCAGAAATCAGGTCCTCATATTTCTTTTGCTGTTCTATGGGTGTCGTCTGCAATATGCCCAAAGCTGGGCCTCTCAAAGCTACTATGAGTGCCGTAGCTTGGTCTTCTTCGCCCCATCCATTGGTCTCTGCCGCAGCCTCAAACTGTCTACGATACATAGCCCAAGACGACTGTCCGTCAAAATTCGGTGGTTTTACGGAAATTGTTGATGTGGCAACCCTGTCTTGGCGATCCTGATTCTTGAGAAGACCTATCTGCTTTCCTAGACTTCTCATTTTATTTCTCAACTCATTTTTCATCTCCTCTCGCATTGTATGCACTTCCCTTCTGACATCGTCCTCGATTTTCTTGACGTTTTCCTTCAGTTCTCCTTTCAGAATTTCTTTCAGTTCTTCCAGAGCTTCTTTCGGTTCTTTCATTCGTACTTCGGTTTTATCGAAGTTCTTGTCCTGATGTTCTAGAACCTTCTGGAAGTCTGCTTTCCGTTGTTTTTCTATCTGCTCTAATTCATTCCTTTGTTTTTCTAGAATTTTCTGGAGTGTTTCTTCTCGTTCTTTCTTTTCAAGATCTCGTTCTTTTTTTTTATCACTTTCTTTCTTTTCATCTTCGAGAATTTTCTGGAGTCTTTCTTCCCGTTCTTTCTTTACTTTTTCTCTTTCTTCAATTTCATCTTGTCGCCGCTTTTCTTGTAATTCTTTTTCCTCCTTTCGTCGATTATCCTCTTCTTGTTTTTCCTCCTGCCGACGCTTTTCTTGTAATTTTTTTTCCTGTTGTCGTCGCTTTCGTTCTTGTTTTTTTCTCCTGCCATCGTCTGTCCCAATTTTGGTAATAATTGTTAATCATGTCCTCCACCGTATCGTATGACGTACTCATATTCACCATCAAATGTTTTAATTTACCAGCAAAAATCCCACTTCTGACACCACTGTTACGATCTATCCACTGGTAAATCCCACTTCTGACACGACTTTTACGATATATCCTTGGGTTCGTCGATTAAAACACCAAACAACACTAAACTTCTTTTATTATAACTCTCTATTACAATACAACACAATCACTCAAATCGCTCCTATAACTTTCCAATGCTCGGTACTAAAACTCTCTGTACTAAAAATTATCTCTAATACAAACTCTCTGTTATACAAATTCTAAACGTCGACTACTTGCACTTAGCAATAACAAAACTCTCTTCACTTATCTCTACTAAACTCACTTCACTCAGCTCTGAATACAAACTTCCGAATAACCAACTCTCTGACTAACTCTCTGTAATACAAATTCTGCCGTCGGTGTGAGCGGCTCCCGCTTATATAGGCGCTCATATAGTGGAGAATCATCCAGACAAATCTTGAAAATCGAACATTCTGGGTGAGCCGCGATCACGCAGGTATAATCTTTCCTGGAACGGTCGCACCTATTCGCATCCATAGTCGGCAGGGCCGGCGCCAGCACATTTCGTTACACTATTTTGGCTGTCATTTTATCGCGGTGTCACACTACACAGGTGCAATGGCATTCGAAATTTCTTTTCTTTGGATTGAAAAACACTAGAAAGCCTGTAACAGCTAACCTATTCAGGTGAATTTGGCACAGAGTATTTTTTTATGTAAAATTATACTTGCTGTTACTCGATGAGAATTATTTTCGAAACATTTGCTGTTTCACATTCATAAGCAATAAGCGTCGTGATTTCAATTTTTTCAACTCTCCTTGTGTAAATGATACGTTCATACTATCCCAGGTAATCGATAATTGGCAACTCGACTTCATATTTATATCAGATTTTCCAGAAAAATGTCTTTTCGAAGAGAATTTTGTATGCTTTATTTGGATTTCAAGAGAAGTGATACGACCTCTGAATACAATTTTCAATCAATTTCAAATTGGTGGACAGTAGCTGAGTCTTGGTCAGAATGGCGCTATGATATCATTATGAAATTTCGGAATTTGATTAAAATTATAACTTGTCCATCAAGCAAAATTTATGATTAGAATGATAATAAAAGCTCAAAAAATTTTAGTTTATTAGACGCTTTCAACGAAGTATTAGAAGCATTCAACGAAGCGTTAGACGCTTTTAACGAAGCGTTAGACACATTTAACGAAGCGTTAGACGCATTTAACGAATCGTCAGACGCATTTGACGAGCCATTAGACGCTTTCAACGAAGTATTAAAAGCATTTAACGAAGCTTAGACGCATTTAACGAAGCGTTACCCGCATTTAACGAAGCGGTTGACGCTTTCAACGAGGTGTTAGAAGCATTTAAAGAAGCGTTAGACGCATTTAACGAACCGTTAGACGATTTCAAGGAAGTAATAGAAACATTTTACGAAGCGTTAGACGCATTTAACGAAACGTTACCCATATTCAACGAAGCGTTAGACGCTTTCAACGAAGCATTAGACGCATTTAACGAAGCGTTAGACGCTTTTAACGAAGCGTTAGACGCATTTAACGAATCGTTAGACGCATTTAACGAACCATTAGACGCTTTCAACGAAGTATTAGTAGCATTCAACGAAGCGTTAGACGCTTTTAACGAAGCGTTAGACACATTTAACGAAGCGTTAGACGCTTTTAACGAATCGTCAGACGCATTTGACGAGCCATTAGACGCTTTCAACGAAGTATTAAAAGCATTTAACGAAGCTTAGACGCATTTAACGAAGCGTTACCCGCATTTAACGAAGCGGTTGACGCTTTCAACGAGGTGTTAGAAGCATTTAAAGAAGCGTTAGACGCATTTAACGAACCGTTAGACGATTTCAAGGAAGTAATAGAAACATTTTACGAAGCGTTAGACGCATTTAACGAAACGTTACCCATATTCAACGAAGCGTTAGACGCTTTCAACGAAGCATTAGACGCATTTAACGAAGCGTTAGACGCTTTTAACGAAGCGTTAGACGCATTTAACGAATCGTTAGACGCATTTAACGAACCATTAGACGCTTTCAACGAAGTATTAGAAGCATTTAACGAAGCGTTAGACGCATTCAACGAAGCGTTACCCGCATTTAACGAAGCGTTCCCCGCATTTAACTAAGCGTTACCCACATTTAACGAAGCGTTACCCGCATTTAACGAAGCGATTGACGCTTTCAACGAGGTGTTAGAAGCATTTAACGAAGCGTTAGACGCATTTAACGAACCGTTAGACGATTTCAAGGAACTAATAAAAGCATTTAACGAAGCGTTAGACACATTTAACGAAACGTTACCCGTATTCAACGAAGCGTTAGACGCTTTCAACGAAGCATAAGACGCATTTAACGAAGCGTTTCCCGCATTTAACGAAGCGTTAGATGCTTCCAACGACGTATTAGAAGCATTTAACGAAGCGTTAAAAACGTCTAACGCTTTGATAGTTTGAACCCCCATGGACAAGCATTCCTACCCCCACCTGTTTCGCTAAGAACTAACCCCCATGGACACCAACAGCAATCCAGCATAAAATCAGGGGTTGTATCTGTAACCGACATTGTGTACCTAGTAACCACATAGAGAAGTGACACATATCGTACTCTCTAACTCCCGTGGAATGTGACCTTTGATCTCGGTCGTGCGGGAAGTTACTTGTCTCACTGGTGCGGAAAGTACTTTCCACACGGCCGTCAAAGTCGTGAATCCTGTTAGATTTACAAATGCAATTAATAATTGCCCCTTCCTTTTGCTATTATTTATTTAACATTGGACTGATAGGTAACCAATTATCAATTAACAATGAAGAAAATGAAAGGAAGTGTTGTATTATAAGTACCTACTTATTGTCACATTTTCAAATAAACGTTAATTATCATTATTTCCTTATTTCACTATAAAAGTTATTGCAAATACATGTGCACTTTTTATAGAAAAAATATTCAAACAGACTGACACAAAAAAATTCAAAGATTAGTCAGGCAACTCAATGTACTAATTCTGTATTCACAGTTCACACAACAATAATGTCCGTTCAACAGTTATATTATTAATCATGAGTATTTATTACAAAAATCATTACATTCAAGCAACGATTCTGGCCGACGACATTGGTCAATTGCAAATATCCCTCTAGGGACTGTCAGCTGTCAGGTTGCTGTTGAGGTGAATTCGTATTATAGCGTATAATACATTTATATGATCTGATATTTACATATTGTTCAATGAAATAGGTAGTCGTAGGAAAAACAGTGTACCTCACTTTTGCGAAAGTGGTTTTTCACATTCGTGAGATTGTCGTAGTCGGCTAACGCCTCGTGCTACAATATTTCTCAATCGTGTGAAAAAAAGTCACTTTCCGCACTAGTAACGTAATATACTATTTTCATACCCAGGCGGAAAGTGAAAGCCGATTTGAGCTATTTCTCGAGAGATAAATATAATATGTTATTCACAATCAATCGAAATAATTCCATAAATTGATGAAGGAATACCCATTTGCAAGATTAATGTTGGAACATTCTGTGTTATGAGTAGGTATTGCATAAGATGCCTGAAAACCCTGGTGTGTTAACTTATACCTAGTAGAAGTTTGGGATGAAAGTTGCGAAATCTGGATTGCTTGGTTTTTGGTGGATACTTGAGCTTTTGGAGGTTTCCGTACAATATGTACAGATGTCGCCAACACGCTCTTGTCAGTCTTGTCTGAAGCTAAATTTGCACTAAGTGAAAATGTGCAGTCGGGTTTTTCCATTTTTATTTGATTGGCTAGTGAGAAGAGATCGCAACCTGAAGGATAATGGGTGGACAATGAAATACCAGTAACAACGTTTCGATATTTAAAAGCAATGAAATCAACAAATAAACACGATAAAAACATCTTACACATCAAAATTTCAAAGTGACATGACAATATGACAATCAACTTGACACCTGTCATCAAATTTGAAAAATGGGAACATACCAAAAAAATAGGAAAACCTTCAAAAGCGTCGATTGTTTTTTTCGCCACAAAAATCTAAACAAAATCTAATCAGTTGAATCACCAGGATTTCTAGGCATCTTAGTATTGCACATAAACAAATTTAATGACGGTTCCACAAATGTCAATTTTTTTTTTTTAATGTCATTTGCTTATGAAGTGGTTTAAATTTTTCATAATTTAGTTTCTTTAGTTTCGAAAAATGCGTTCGGCGTTCATATATCATAAATTTTCGTTGTGTTTCACTACGAATATTGCAGACATAATCATTTGGATCATTTACTGAAATATAAGCAGCATTGAGTGACGAGATCACTGTATCCTATACATAGGAGAATGACCAATGAACTTGCCATTTTTCGAAACTAGTGTGTGAGTTATAAAAGAGGTTTGAGGCTTTTGAGAAAGAAACTGAGTGCCTACAGTTTTTCTGTACGTTCAGTACTGGTATGATTTGTAATAACTGTAATAGCATGCCTGGAATAGCTCGTTTTTTGTACTGCGATGGTGTGTACACGATAACGTGGATTTAATGAATTCCGATGGACATAATGACCTTATGAATGAAAGAAGAAGCGAAGCCAGGAAAAAGCTAGAAGGTCGTCAGAGTGTTTTCCGACTTCGTCTTCTCCTGAGTGAACAATTTTCACTTTCCAACCTGCAAAAAGGTTGAAAATGAGCACATTTTCGAATAATGTGGGTGAAATATTATTTTTCGAATATGTGTCCAATTCAAATTATTCATGTTCATTTCCTCATGCCTGAATAGTTTCAAAAACGCTATTCTCCTCGAAAGTTGTTTCCTCCTGTTGTATAATACCTTCTGGCGTTTCTGGAAAGGAATCAGCTGCTCCGATGCTTTCATAGTCGTACGTGAGCAAGTTTCAGGTGAAAATCATTCCATATTCGAGAAACGTTCGCCCTGAAACGAATTTACTGAAATGCGCTTCTATTTGTCGATGTTTCAGGCGATATCGCTTTGAACTAGCTCCGAGGGTTGTATTATTCCAAATTGCGAAAAGCGAGCTCTGATTGAATCAAAACAATTGCAACGCGTTGCATTTCAAACGGCAATTTTTACCCTCCAGCTACGTTTATGAATCTGACGAATGAACCGATTGAAACACGATTCGGCAACAGCGATTGTGTTCTTTTACAGTTTCAGCGGCGTAGCTTTGAATCAATTTAGATTATTCAGGGAGCAAGCCCAAGACCTGGTTCACTGGGACTCCTACAGATCTTTGGTGATGTTTCCTAGTTATTCAATCTCAATATCTTAACTCAATTTCAATCCAAAATTCAGCACAAATAAACAATGATCAGAACATGATCACCTCGTGGCCTGCTGAAATCTGCAATGGTATTGGTCAAATGACAAACGACCATAAAACGCTAGTTTTTGCTCCTTTATATTTCAGGAATTCCAAATTTAAAAACATTGAAACTACATTACAATAATATTCTGTCTTCAGTGCGGCCCTGGTAAATACAACGTGCACGTGATTTTGTTCACATCTAATGAATCTTGGCCTGGAATGAACTATAGTTGAATATTTTTATGAGACTGCACAACTTTGATATTGGCTCCTTCATCTAGCTAGTGGCCTCTGGTTTCTCTTCCCTGCATCTCGTGTATCTTTGAGTAGGATAGAATAGAAATTTATTTAACTATGATACACGAAATGCATATTTATAGCAAGTCAGTTACAAAAACAAAACTAATATGTCGATCGAGACATTGATAATGGAAAATACAATGAGAAATACTACTTAGAACTTTTATCCACCTGAAGCAGTTGCAAACGTTGAAAATATTGTTTCTGACACCAAATGAAAGCAATAATGTATGAGTATATTCTTCAAGTTATTCTTGAACATTGATACATTGGCATGAAGGATATTATGGACATGAATATCTAAAAAAATTCTACTGGAAGAAACCTGTAGGGAGCCATAAATATGTATTTGAGAGTGTGTGACCGAGTTGTCTCATCCATAATGCATTTCAATAGACTATTTTGAGAATTTCTCTCTGTCGTGTTTGGGAATGACTCTGCCACGTTTCATAGTTGACGGGTCCGTAAATAATCATGCTACTCCTGAGGTATGGCGTAGGCGTAGGAAGTTGTCTTCTTGCTGAAAGACTTTGAAAAAAGTCAATGGCGTTTGGTATATAAAACCATAAATCACGCTTACTTCTACAACTCTTAATACTACTATTATTGAATAAATAAATAACCAAAAAGCTGCAAAGGGAGAAAATTTATTCACCACAAAGTGATAACCCATAAAAACAGCTTTCACAGAGTGCTCGTACCAATAATTTATCTAGAATCCTACAACCGAATAAATTAATCAGAATTCTCATTTTCAAACTTTCTCAGAGAGGGGGATTCGGTGCTATGGACAATTATAAATTGCTTAGATACTAATTACGGCAGGTAAGGCAGGGGTGTCTTCTGGGTGCACTTGTAATATTTTTGATTCTGGGGTTTTTATTTGCCGTGGTCACAGGTTTTCATTCCTGACGTTTCGCCTACAGCTGTGGTAGTTATTCTCAGAAGCGATGTTCTCGTTCTCAAAGCACACACTACCCCGTTCACGTTTTGGTCCGCTTCATATCTGCTCTCGAGTCGAACGTTCTTTCTGTCAGAGATGGGCGTGTTTTGTTTTCTATTAGCTGGTTTGAGTTGTCTGTTCTTTTGTGCAGTTAACCAGCCTTCATTGATGTTCATGCCTTCTTCTTTTCCGTTGAAATTGTCTTTATGTTTGTGAATATCTATTGCTTCTCAGTATAATCTGGGATAGTGGTCATAGTCCTGTCGAGCACTTGAGTTCCTTCAAATGCAATAACATGATTGCCTTCTCAGAGTGCGTGTTCTGCTACTGCCGACACTTTTCCCTCTGTCCTAGATGATAATTCCTCTTGTGTTCAGAGAGCCGTGTCTTGATGCTTCGTTTGATAATTGACCGATCCACAGCTACACGAAATCTTCAGCGTTCGTCCTACCCGATTTGCCACACATAATGAAGGCTTTTCTAATAGCAGGCGTATCTACGGTTTCCTTCGCATCCAGGAAAGAGATTGTCTTATTCCATTGTGAATGGGATTATGGCATTGAGATAGTTCAGATGCGAGAAAAAAGCGGACCAAAACTTCAACGAATTAGTATTTGCTGTGTGAATGAGAACATTGCGTCTGTTACTTCATAGACTTTAATAATGTCTACCACAGCTGTAGGCGGAACGTCATGAATAAAAACCTGTAGACCACGGCAAACAAACCCGGATAACACCCCAGAATCAGTTACCTCCGGCCGGGAAAGTTTACGTTCTGTAATATTTTTGTTAATATGGATTCATACATTTCATTGCCATATTTGTCGATAGATAACTGTACTCCCACCCAAAGTTAGGTTAGGTATATTCGATATCGACAGCTATCCAAAATGTGTTGCCCAAAACTCTGCCAAACAATCGAAATATATGCTCTGCTGTTTCATCACCTTCCAAACACATACAGCACTCAAGATCTTCTGATAGCCCTGCTATCAGAAGGGGCTGTCAGACAGCATAGGTCACCCCTGCCGTAATCTAACAATTCATTGTTGCCATACCTCGAGTGGGTCAATACTGTACATTTTGCTCGAAGTCTCAACTCTTCTTGCAGTCCTGATTTTTTTGGCGTAAAATGATGCTGATGACGGGTCCGGCCCCATGAAAAACGCCTGGGAATGTGGATTAATTGTTGAATTGGTGCTTCCATCATCAAACTACTATCCTCATATATATTCTCAAACGATTTTCTACATAACACAATCGTCAGTCCGGTCCTGCTCTCGACTGAGTTTTCTATTTTCTCTAAATCTTGAAGCCATCACATTCAGGGAACAGTTTAATTAGGTGTAATTATTCACGAACGGGAAAGAACAGAGTGAGAGCGAGATTGGCCTCCCATCGAGGCGTATATATTGCACATCTGATGAAATAAAAAAAAAGACTGACTGAAGAAGGGTGTTACTTCACTTCGAGCCTTTGTGAACGAATTATTTTAATTGCGACCAAAGGAACGAGATGATTTCGCATTGACGAAAAGCCACCCACGCTCTTTGAACAATGGATACTTTCAACGAATTGAGATTTGTAGTGAATCCGTGTAATTTTAAATATAATCTGTAATTGCATTATGGGCTGTACCGATGTTTGAGGCATCTTCAGTCTTGAGGTAGGTGACCCTTTCTTGAGGAACAGAGCGCAAGTATATTGCAGGTTGGATCTACGATTTTGATTGACAGAGGACTGAGACTCTGACATATCGTATTACCTCCTGATGATCTTCTGATAATATTTCCTTCCTCTGGTTGAAATGTTGCGAATCAGTTGGAGTCTGGCCAAAATGATGCTGCGATCTTTATTCAATTTTTCAATAATTATAACTTATAGAGCACAATTTACAATGATCAACATTAATATAGAAAGACAAGAATTATCGTAGAAACGATATATATCACCTGCTAAAATTATTTTTTTTCAAATTATAAGCAATGCCAAACTGGTACAAATTTGTTGGGATTACAGTAAAAGTGGTGCTGCAATTTTAATTTGATATCCCAATCAAACATACCAACAAGTTTCTTCTAATTCGCTACACGTCCCCTGTTGTCTTTCACGGGAACCTACCCAGAAGGGGTAGTTGTTATAGGTGATGAACATTTTTTATTTTAGTAAGAAATCAATACCCTAATACCGAACTGATTTCACTCACATTCAACATGTGTTTTGCTAATAAGGTTAGCATCTTCAGGAGAGGAAAACTGATACTGTATCACGGATTTATTCTGGGAATCGATAAACATTTATATGCTTCCAATTGGTAAACTTCATTTTCTACATACATGGTGAATGTTTCTAGATCCCACTCGACAAGGTCGAATCTTGCATAGTTTTACAGTTCAGAAACTGATACAACTGAAATTAAAAAATGTGATCGATATGTACTACAAAATGGAGGCGCTTGAGATATCTCTGTGGTATTACACCTGATATTGCAGTATCTTTTTCCAAAGTCATTCTAGTATTCGTACATTGCCTTTGAAAGTATTCACATCAATGATGAATATCACAAGGTAGCTCAAGTATTTTCTTTTATCTCCTGATTCTCCAAAGAGAATTTAAAAATATATCCTGTTAGAAATACAATTGTGTGACGTTAGTATGAACTCTTTATGTATTTACCAATATATATATTGGATAATGAAGCGGGGAGTGCATAATTTTTTTCTGAGGACAAATAGGAAATCTCAACACTTCCTGAATCCCGATGACCAGAATGACGTTTCATCAATGAAAAAATCGGTCACTTAACACCTGAAAGTAGGCTACAAATGAGCATAATGTCGAATAATTGCGAACCATCTTTCGAACAACTCGTTTGTATTTGTGCGTAAGGTGTGATGTATGACAGTACCAAAAGTGTGGGTTTCATAAAACACTGTACCTCATCGATCTACTTTTGCCTATCAATCCATTGGCAGAAATCGTCTGATAAAATGGAAACTCAATCCCTCTAATCATATACCCAGATAATTTCGAAGCTTTCCCTGTAAATTCACGTATGTAAATTCAGACAATGGAGCTTTGTGTATACAACGAGATTAGCAGGTTTACTTTGGTTTGATGGCAGCAATCCAGTTGGATCTATAGACGAAATAACGCAGTGTTGATTGACGTTGAGTATTGATTGAGAATTTAGGTGCGTCATTAACCAGGGGTGCCGGTGTGAAAAGAAATTAATTTTCAAAGTTGTTCCTGGAATCAACTGGTTTGAAAATGCTGCCAAACTCGATGTTCGAAACATAAACGTTGGCAGGATTGAAATGTTCTTCGACATAAACTGATGAGACCATAAAGATAATTTATAAATGAAAATGTATCCATTTTTCATTCTGGCATTCTTATGCGATCTTTCAACTTGACTCCTTCTCACATAGTTCAGCTCAACGAAAAATTTTAGTTCGAGCACATGCCCAAACTCCATTTACACTCTCCAAAGAAGTGAAGTTTATTGAAGGATCAAAGGTCATTTGGTAACCACTTGATGTGATATGCCACTTGGAGATAATGCTTTTCTGTGAAATGTCAACTAGGAATGGTGACATTTTGATTGTAGCATTCTAATAATGTTGGACTTGGTCTCTTAAAAGCTAGCAGTTCTTTTCTGTCCTTTCTTACCAACAATATCAATCTCTGTGCTTATCTCCCGGCGGGTTCTATCTGAACCCTTAGAAGTTCGATTTTAACATCACTATCTTTAATTCATATCAACGATCTGCCTGATACGTAGTTTAGTGCAGTGGATAGTTTTGGGTATGGGAGTACTCTCCCTTCTGAATCTTCCACTATTGCTTGTGAAACCACAGTCCATAGAGGAAGAAGTGTGCATGTTGGAATGATTTGAGAATTGGTAACATTGTGAAATAATGAATTCGAGTTCTGGTAAGGATCAATCACGATTATTTACTTAGTGAGGTTATCTGCCAATATCCCCCATTATCCAATGATGACGAGACGGCAATGTTCTTGGGCGACTTAGGTCTTTTGGGCGACTTATTGATTTTCGGTAGTCCATTTGCTATTTCAAACATGGGAAATGCCAGAAGAACACTTAATAATTATCAAAAGGTGATGGCTGCGATAAAGGCCATAACGGCATTCAATAATATAAGCCGTCCCTGCAAAAAGCTTTGCCTTTTGGGTGCTTTCGTAAGAGTGTTTGCCAAGGATGAAAATTTCAAATGAAAAAAAAAATATTGAAAACCATGAATGAATGAATCTTTCCATAGTAGTGCTACTTTTGGGAGAATATCCTCTTTGGGTAGCTATTTGAGGTCAATAATTTTTGATTGAGAAGTGTCCTCATCAATATCCTCAAGAATTCGAATTTCTCCCATCAATCGAACTTTGAGAAATTTTTCGACAAATATTTCTGACAGTGATGAAATGCTTAAAATAATAAACTTAACGAAACCTATTGCTTGATTTCTGATAAAATTGATACTTCGGAATGTTATTGTAGATGATGCTCCATCCTGTATTATATTAAGCTTAATTTCTACTTTAGAGGAATGTGCAAGCAAGAATTCTATTATTTGGCTAGTGAGAACCAATCGACAGCCAATCGAAGACCAGTTTTATAATATGCTTGGTGATCTAGCGTTACCAACTTGTCAATTGCTAGTTTCCATTTTGGTTGAAAGACGAGCTGGAAAAATTTGTTACGATACTGAAATTCCCAACTTACGAATGAAACTAGCCGCAGAATTGCATTAGTATTATTCTTTGTGGTGATTCATCCCGTATTTTCCTTGGTTATCGAAAACGATTACCTTGATCTACATATTTTCACTATCCACACAAAATACAAAGTCTACACATCGTGATAAGTATCTGTTACAACCCTATGAGTTATAGTCTCTGAAACCCATTGAACACTGTCAAATGAGAATAGCAAGAGTTTTGGGTAGTTTTGAATGAATGAAGATAAACAAAAATTCAGATGAAGACTGTCAACAATAACATCAAACTTACGTCAATCTGAAAGTGACACTTAACTATATATAATAATAATATTTATTCATACTAATAATATAATAATAATAATGTAATGATAGATGTGATGAATAAATGTCGAATCCACAGAAGCATTTGCTTGTCGTGGGAGAATTATTATATTCATATCGAAAATTACTTATAATGATTATAGTTTCCATAATTATCAATACGGTGTACACTCATATATATGAATGACTATCTCAAGATTGCTCATGTATGGAATGACTGAAGATAAGAAAAAACTTTGGAGAACTGTTATATTAATCTTTGAAAGATCATTGAAAATTTTTCATGTCTATCAGATGATGGGCAAATTCTCTCGGTTGTCCCAAGATCCAGCTTTTGATTTTTTTTGAACAAATTTAGTGAGTTGACCATTTTCAGTTCATTGGGTACCACATTGAATACTTTTGGTTTTATATAGTATGAAGACCGTTGGGACATTGTTTTTGTAACAAACGGGACAAGAAGGTGGCTATCCCCTTTCCGAGTTTTGTAGTTGCAAATTGAGTATTCTTCATGCCCGTTCTTTTTGAGCTTTATAATCAATGTATTCAAAAATAACTGCCTCATATCTAATATACTTGATATCTGATAAATACCATTACTGGAGTATAATCGATTTTTTCCGTAAATTATTCTCAAGACCCATTTTTGTATCACATCCAGACTGTTTATATGATTACTATAGGCACCCCCCCAGGATATTAAACCATACCTCAGTTGAAATTCTACTAGTGCAAAGTATAATATTCTCAAGCTTCTTATTTCAAGAAATTTCTTGACATATTTAAACTTCGCGACCATACTTTGCAACTTCTGGGTTAATTTTTGTATGTGGAAGTCCCATTTCATATGCTTATCTAGGTGAACTCCAAGATATTGGAAGTTGTCTGCTATAGGGATGTTGAATGTGTTATTATTATCGATGATGGTTAGTTCGGCTATAATGGTATAAATTTTGTTTTATCAAAATTGATTGTCAGTGATCGTGAATCAAACCAGCATTCCAATTTTGCGAAATCTTTTTCAACTTTGTTGATTAAATGATTCCATGATTCTCCAGAATAAAATACTGCCGTATCATCTATATCGAGAATGTTGATGATATGGCGCCCTCTGTAACTATTGTTTTTTCGCCAAGAAATTCTGAACAATATCGAATCAGTGGATGCACCACTGTGTTTTGGTATCATAGACAGTCATATTGCTATTTCCAAAATTCAAATTCAGGAACAAAACAATAACTTTTGTGAATATGTTGGGAATTAGGTACCGAACAACAGCGATAGTGCATGTAACTGAATTGGATGATTTATTGGCCTCGGCTAAAAAAGTTTACTTGTCTGTTGAAATGCTCACTATTTGCCTTGTATCGGGTTCCATAGTATAGTAATAATTATTTTTGAGTGAAAATCCTATGAAAAACTATTATTATATAATTTTCAATATGGATTTCTATTAGATACCCCATACAATTTCAGATAGCTATAACCGAGGTAAAAGGGAAAAACTTGTTCTGGCTGCTGAAAAGAACTCGACAATTGCAATTTCAATTCGATATTGAATTAGGATCCTCTGACGAACAAAAAAAAATCTAATGAATCGAAGCAAGCTTCGTGAAATAGACTTTGCCACTCCATTGGAAATATTCGCAATCGTCAGGCTGGAAAATAATTCTGTTCCGATTCAAGAATTAGAAACTTTTAATCTACTTTCCTCGAGTTTATTCTCATCAAGAAACTATCTTATATACTTTCTTTTATATGTTTTAGCTTTCTCTCGCATTTACATTTATTTTTTCTAGTGCGGAGAAAAATTAAAATCCCTCTAGGCTTATTCAGAGTACATTCATATTCTGAATGTGATTTTTGGGATTCGGGATAAGGTTCTAAAAAATTGAGGTTTCATCCAAGATTGTAGACTTTCACGGCCGGCAACTGATGAATTGTTCGAAGTATTCTTTCCTGCTGCGAGGCTCCGATTTGATGTGGTTCAGATGACGTCTCACTATTTGTAGGACCTTGAATCGGACTGGCCATACCCTAATTGATTTTCCGAAACCGTTTTTTCTTTCATTGGGAGGATCCATGTATTTTTAATAGCTGGCTTCCATGTTCTGTGGATATTTAGGCTCTCTTCTTTGCGGTTGAAGTTGTTCTTATGCTTGTGAGAGAAAAATCAATAAGAGTTAATGGACAGCCCGATTCTAGGTCCGACAAATAGTGAGACGTCATTTGAAACATATCAAATCAAAGCATAGCAGTAAGAAAGAATACTTCGACCATTGCCGCATCGCCTTTGAAAATGTCTGCCGTAGATGCAGAGGAAACTTCAGGCCAAAAACCTGCGGACCACGCCTGAGAAGCACGGAAACTTTTAACCATTCAAATTAGAGGTTGTTTCTTTGTAGTGGTCCATTTTGAGGAAATCACATTATGCAAAAATACTACAATTTGCTGTACGATTGGAGCCAGCGAGACACGTGTCCCGCTATTCAATAGCTTACTCAAGCATCAATCTTGCTTTGTAGAGACAAATCTGTGTCGAATTGGATCCAAGAGGTTGCAGGATCTTGAAAGACACCACCGGAGTGTATATTTGTGCTGTTTTCCGTCATTCAATTGTATGAAACATTTCGCGCTATGTCTTGTTGAGCAAAACTAAAATTTTCTGGTTGATTCGCCTATATGTAAGTATTGGGTTGAGTTGAAATTAAACTAATTTCTGATGGACATGCCTCAGGGATCGATCTTGGGACCGGTTTCATTTCTTCAATATATTATTAATATAAAGAAATATCATATCCTTTATTTACCGCTTTCGCCAATGACATTAGTTTTCTGATATCAGCTGAGAAAATACAGAATAATAAAAAATGTGAAAAAATCTTGTATTCGGTCACCAGGTATTTCAATAGACAGGATATATTCTTCTATAATTTTCAGAATAAAGTCGATACTCTCCCACTGAATGATGACGATAGCGTCCTGTGCACTTGAAAAAAGGTTAAATTTCTACAAATATGGACGAGTATTTGGGCTAGAACACCCATTGCGACCAGTTAGTTTCTAAGTTGAGCTCAATAATTCATATGTTCGAAAATGTAAATACTCTTTTAGATAAGAATCAACTGATACGTATATATAATGCCCAGGTGGAAGCCAGATTACGCTGCGGTGTTTTTTCGTAGGGCAACTCATCAATGAGCAACTATGTCTATGTCAAACAGAAAGCCATTTTGAGATGTATATTCGAAATTCCAGAACGCAGCTCGAACAGGTCACTTTTTTGAAGTCACATTATAATTTTAATATGCTTCATTCGTGGATTTTCTATATTCATTGTTTCCAACATATGCACTAAAATAGCTAGGTATAAAATCAGTCGAAATGCTCCAAATTTCATTGGCCTCAAAATCTTCAATCGTCTACCAGAAGAACTAAAATCCAATACCAACTGTTGAGAAAAGAAGCACTTCGTTATTTTTCTTTATTATTTTCAATATGTGTAATGTTGTTGTGTACAAAAACAGTTGTTGTAGTTTATTTTTTTCCGAATGAAGTTCAATATCACTTTCGGAAAGTATTTATTTCATCACCAACTTCACAACATTCATTCATTCTTTTCTACTTGGGATATGTTTTTATACACTCAGTGAGTTTTTAAATGGCTCACTGTGAATGGATAGAACAAATTGTATTTTGTCTTCAGTATATTTCAGTTTATATCGCGTCTTGTTTTTGTGTCACTGTCCCCTAGCTTTGAGTATTCCTTGATAATTCCTATATTAATATGAAATTTGTTATTTGGAGGAAATGAACTGAATGTAATGAATTTATGGGTATATGGAAGATTTCAAATAACTTAATCACATATGACTTGTGCTGAAAAATTACCGAATGTATTTTGGAAAATCCTACTAATTTTGTATCCCAGTAAGCTTTGATTGGTATTGAAAGGTGATTCGTTTCACTATAGCAAGTATATCTCTGGAAAGTTCACACAATGAAAAAAAGTTCTTGAATACGACTTCAAGCAAAAAATATACTGGGAATGTTCAGAGATGAAATGGTACATCTCCTATATCACTTGGGATTTAGATTAAATGAAATTTTACATTATCATTAAATAGTTTTTGGGTGTTGACACATCTAGTTGGATAGACGACTTCATTTTCATCAAATCTCCCACCAATTACTGGCAACTATTCGGTTACCAATCACTGTAACCTGATTTATTACATTCATATTATGGATATTTAAATTGAATCACATGAACGTTGGTCAACCGTTATATATTTCATGTTCCAATCAGCATTCTGCTGATTAATTACCGAGTAATAAATATATTTCACTTCGAAATGAATTGGTTCTTTCGCCTTTGATGTTCAGAAATAGTCTGCTCTACGTCAAACGCGTTCTCCTGAAATGTTTTGGGTCACTGGCAATCGAATAAAATCATGCCTATTGCTGGATACAGAATTGGAATTCGAATAGGTTCACCGCCCGATATTTACTCATATTTGAATAGTACTAATAGTACCAGTCTCAACTACCTACACAGTAGGTTTATGGGCTAACATCTGTCAGAAACTTTCCTACCAAATACAAGAAGGGGTGTTGAATTATATCTAACAGACCCCTTTGCGAAATCTTTCATAAAAGAAATTTGAACACATGCTTATTTTCATACAAGTGTGTCCATTCCAATAATTGAAACTCAAATCCAGCATTCGTAACATAAAAAAACTATGCGCCAAATTTTTCTGTGCACTACCAGTTGACAGATATATTTCAGTGTCTTTCGTGGTATATGCCAGAAAAATATTTTTTTCTGAGAGATGTCAGTTCTTCATCCTATGAACATATTGTTCAAACCCATTTTATTATCAGTAAGTACGCTCATCTACTGTATAGTGAAGTTCGATTTTCATTCATTTATCAAATCAACAGATGTGATACCAAAAGACGTGAATCCAAAGTAATATCCAAACTGACATACAATAAAAATACTATAAACGCACCTCTACCATTGCCTAAATCTTATGGTTTATTATTGGATGATGATGGGGTCCATTAGTAGGTGGTGCCCAACGTTCGTATAAAGAGGGGTTACGAAATGCCACGAGTTTATTGGCGAGGGGGTACCTGAGGCTAGGGGAAGTTTTTGGGGCAATCGAGGTTGGCAATCTTGATACAAAGTGAAAAGCGCAATGTTGAAAATAAAATAAAACAGAGAAAAAGGTATAATTCCTTTTTCTTCTTATGGCATTTTATGTTTTTTAGTCATTTGCCACTTTTTCCAGTTTTGACTTTTTTCATTCTGCTTTGAGGATGCAATTATCATGAGAAAGACTTCGAACTGCCTCACAAATATACTATGATCATGGAAAAATATTTTGAAATTACCATTCATACAGAATTATTAATAATTAATTAGTGAAAGGTGTTGAAAATTTTGATTTCAGGGCTTTCGAAGAAAATAGTGGTAGATGGAAATTTGGAGAGAATGATTCAAAGGAATTAACTTATTCAAATGGATTCTGAAATATGATGGAAACCAAAAACTCAAGAATATCAACATGACCCTTGGGAAGTGAGAGCTGAACTTCATGTGATTTTCTGAATCAGTCCTTGATGATCAATTGCATAGATGGTCTTTGAGTATCTTGAAAATACCTAATATTAAATCAATAGTCATGATGATATATTATATGCAGATGCATTCCACCTTTTTTGTTCAATTTCATTATCGGAATAATACATTTTATTTGTCATGTACCCTTTTACATCTCATTCCACATTTTGATTCGAGTTTTTAAGTGGAAGTTAACAATGATATTGAAGAAAAATGTGTTTTAGGGAGGTGGAATGAGGTGTAAAAGGCCGAACGAAGGGAAAAACAACATATTACTGACAAGAACAAGATTACCAATTAGTTAGTATTGTTATTTTATCACACAGGATTCACATATATACTTGACTCCACGGAAACTGAAACCTTGAATTTCCTTAGCTAGTCCTAGAACACGCCAAAAAAAACTTTGCCTTCAGTTTACTCTATAGGGTTTTGCACATCACGTAAGTATCGTCGTGCCGGGTAATCGTATGGATTTTCATACGAATAATCAATAAAATCTTCAAAATCGTTCATTGTAAAAAGAAAAAGTTCACAAACAACGCCAACCAACTACACTTGTGGAATCCTTCGATGAATACATTGCTTGGGCCAAATTTGACTTCTGAGGGTTGACGTTTGTTAGCTGGTTAATGGAAGGAACAATTTTAGTACAATTTAGAGCAATAATATGTTTCGCTCAAATTGTTGAATCGAAAATTCTGAATAACATGAAAAACATCATATTGATAGTAAAAAGCAGGGATTTGATATATATATATATATATATATATATATATATATATATATATATATATATATATATATATATATATATATATATATATATATATATATATATATATATATATATATATATATATATATATATATATATATATATATGTTAGCATGAAGATTCTCACGGACGAAGTATGATGAGTTGTTTTTTCGGGTTTCATTCCGTGTTCTGTGGTTTTGATCCCCTGAAGGATAATTGTCACATCGTTTCGGCAAAGTCTCATTTGCCATCTTCTAGGTGATGATTGAGTTCGGAGGACGAAACTCAATCATCACCTAGAAGATGGCAAATGAGACTTTGCCGAAACGATGTGACAATTATCCTTCAGGGGATCAAAACCACAGAACACGGAATGAAACCCGAAAAAACAACTCATCATATATATATATATATATATATTCGATTTTTTTGAAAATATAAAATTTTACAGGTGTAGCAGCATGTGATAGCTGAAGTGAGCTTTATTCGCACATTTTCAAACAGGGCTGAATTCAATTATATCTGTTATTGAAAAAACTTCCATACGATGGTTTAAAAAATGTTCTTCCCTGAGAAGTCGAAATTTGTGCTAGCAAATATGGCGCGGATTTGATGTGCTTCACTGTATAAAAATAACTCGCCCTTTGTCAACAAGGTAGGAATCCAACAAAATGGTTAAGGCTGGAATCTAGAAAGTGGTCTCTCATACTGGAACTTTATCTTTAATGACATTCTTCTCTCTATTTTCTGAATCAAGATATTTTAATGTGCCTTGGATTTTCAATGGAACTGTATCTCGACGAAATACCTGAGATCAAAGAACATATTTGCTGTTTTCATTATTTTTCAGGTATCGCTTTCATGCAACTCAAGTAAGGATACGGTTAGAAATACGCTTGAGTGGGTTTGAATGAGGATGAATCCCGTTGTTGTGAACAAATCTGAACAATCCAGTGTGTCTGCTACGGAGTTGTCTCATTAAAACAACTCTTCACGCTTCGGAAATTCTCTGTTTCGAAAAATAATGATGATATTGCATTCATATCATAATATAGCTCAAAATATTCCCAAATATTCCAATCTTCAATAGTAGTGAGAACACCAGCAGACTATTCTTGTAGAAGTATATTAAGTTCAGATAATGGAGCTGAAAAAATGGTAAAACCTCGCAATTTTTTCGTCCAGCACCGATTTGTACAAAAATTTGGTATTAGGCTTATTACACCCTCTTGTTCATTTTCTATATTGTGCCGTTGTACGCTTTTTGTTTTTCAGGGGTGAAAAACTACCCCTAATTGTCAAAAATTATAAAATAACATTAGAAACCTAAATATGGGTAAAAATAGTTGAATAATGATTGTTTCATGCTTTAGGATACAATTTTACAGTCTTTCAACCTACCCTTGTTATAAACTACCCTTGAAAACATTGAAAGTTTTATAATGTCTTCAAACTTTAGAATACATTGGCGAGAAATCAACGAAATATACACTCACACACGCGAGCAGATTTTTCTTCTCTGTCTTCCAATATGAATGGAAAAAGTGGAACATAACGTATAACGGCCGAATATACCTGTTATGTAGATTACTATGCTCCGAAGCGGGTAATTCAAATTTTTCAAAAAAAAGATCTGTTTTTCAAAGCATAGCTCCTTCATTTTTGGTGATAGAAATTTTTTTCGGAAACAATATTGTGGAGCTTTTCGAGAGCTATGAGACCATCTGATTAAAGTTACTTAAGATCCCTTGATTTTTAAATGGGGAGAGTTTGAAGCGCTTGACTAAGGTGATGTTCGATCGTAAATGTAGGTGTTAAACAGCTATATCTCGCCGAATATTCACTTTACAAAAAATCTACACACACGGAAATTTTTTGCCATTAAAAAAGCTACAATTTATTACTGTATCGTTTTTTCGTATATTTAGTATTTTGAGAGATATAAGAAAAGGGTTAAAAACACGAAATTGAAAAAAATCGTTTTTTCTTTGAATTCCAATTTTTCTAAAATTAGCCATTTTAAATTGGTTAAACTTCGTGGGTGTATTAATAGTACATATATAAGGAGAATAACAGAAGGGTGGCGATCAATTTCAGTTAGGGGGTACTTTGAAGGTTGTTTTCACATATTTTTTTCGTTTAAAAAAACAGGTACCGATCTTATTTTGATCATACGTCGGTCAATTTCCACTCTAGGAAGACATTTTTTTATTTTTTTGAAAGCTCAAATTGAAAACTTCAAAAATTATCATGTGAGCTTTTTTCGAAAAATGCTAATTTTTCTCGTTATTTCGCTTTGAATCTTCCAATTTATACATTTGATGAAAAAAGCTAAGCATTAATTTGCTGTATCTCAGTTCGTATATGTCGTAGGATGATTATAAAGAAATAGTTTTAGAGTTATTCGCAAAAAATCATCTGAAAAAGTCGATTTTTTCGTCAAAAAACTGTAACTTTCAACTTCGAATATCTCAAAAAATATTACTTTTAGGAAAAAAACATATGGAACATTTTTTTTTAGAAATTCGAATTCCGTCGATTCCTACAGTTAAAATGTAATAAAAAATTTCCACCCCCGTGATGGGGTGGCAACCACCCCAAGGCTCTAGCGTACAGCGTCATGACAGAAAATGATCCTTGAGCTATTCCCTACCTTCTGTGAGGATTTCAGATAAATCCATGGTGGACGAAAAAATTGCGAGCCAAAATGCTTCACTTAATGAACTAATTCGATTCCTATGAAATTACCATCATCATTATGTCTATTCATTAGCTTTTTTTTTCTATAATTAGTCAACAGAATGTCTAATTGAAAAAAACTAACTTTTAAGCTATAGTCAGAAAAGAAGAAACTCTCCCATTCACATCAGAGCCTACCTCATCACATCAAGTCATATGAATCTTTGATCGAATACAAGAAAAGTTGATCCCCCTGGGGAAGTTTGCATTTTTCGCCGAATGTCCCATCATTTTCACACTTATTATTGTTACAATCATTAAGCTTGACTTTTTCGAGTTTGTCTCTTGTAACACATCTACCTGAATAACATCATTTCATTCAATTTCCAAATCAACACATCACTTACATAGAACATTTGTCTTGGCTGGTGCCCAAGAGGTCAGATTTGATAAGTGCGCTTCACAACACCCTGGCGTGAAGCCATCTTTTCTACTTCTCATTCGGATATTCGGTTCATTCACCCATAAGTTCATATTTTGAAATTCAGTGGGTTCGACATCTGGAGAAAGATACTATTGATATAACGATTAGAATATGAATATTACTACAAGTGAGTTAAGGAAGATGCCTTATCAACCGAATATATTAAAGTTTCTAAACGGTAAACGAGGCGGTATTATTTATCGTGCAGTTTGAAAAGTTTATTCCAGGCCCCACTGATCTGGAAGTGGAAGGAATATTTACAGTTATTCAATTATTGCTAGATTCAAAAGAGTTCAATGTTGTAGGAATGCTGATTTTATTCTGAACCGAATTTTCAATGTAGCCAGAAGCCACTAATTTGGAGTTTAAATTGATTATTTTTTTCACTTGTGACGTTTTTGGCATTTCAACCAATAGTAGCGGGTTATTCTATGGTTATTCTAGCAAATCATTGGGTATTATACTGATAAAACTGCCTGGTCCTTTCGATAAAACGTTGCTTACCTTTGAACTGTCAAAACTATACGGTTCACCGCGTCGATTCTATTGAACTGGCTCATATTTATATAACTTATCATGAATGAAGAGTTACCTTATTATTAATAGTCATCCACTTTTCACTTTTTCAGCATAATAATAACATAACACATTTCAATGAACACTCAAACACGTAAATAGCTCATAACCCCAACTTCATGACAGATATAGCGAAAGACCGATTCAAATATTTAAGGTTTCCTTAACTCAAATTGAGTTGGCGTACAATTAGTTTTTATCAAATACAATTCATTTTTTGTTGTATAAGAAGAAACCGTTGTATGAAGATTTTGATACAACGACATAACGAATGATTTTATGTTCCTTCTGGCGCGATTTTCATTTCATAAGAAATTTTCAATTATCAACTTTGTACAATGAGAGGTGTGACGCCATCTCTTGGTATCGTCGACAAGCATTATCATATTCACTGAGTAAGCATTATATCTCTTCTGGATCATAGAGGGCATACATCGTTGTTTGACATTTCAAATTTGTAAAATTTTCACCTATTCTCCTTTCCTTCTTATGTAAATGAAATACTGATCAAATCAATTGTTCTTCCTTTTATTTGTTCAAAAAATAATCTCTCCAAATACAAATCGTTCTTCAAATTTAATAAGATGAATTTTCATTTTCGAAACACTCAAACTTTTTTATTTTGAGGCAAAAGCATTCAAACAAACCGAATTAGATAAAATTACTCGTCCTACGGACTCGTGATTTTATCAGTCGATTTGTTTTCATACTTTTGCCAAATAAAAAAGTTTTCCTGGAAAATGAAAATTCATCGATTAAATTTGAAGGACTCGTGGTATTACCTTTGATTAAACATCTGTTTCGTTATGGAAAATTGGTATCACAATGGATCTCATTATGAAACTGATTAATAATAATCTGTATCGTTATGAAAAATCTGTATCATAATGGATCTCATTATGGAACGAATTATGGGCATTTAAGTATATTACTTTATTTCGGGTGTAGAAGAAACATGTTATTTGATGAACAAGAAATAAGCATTGAATATATTCGGTAATTTCCTACTCGGTCAAACATAATTCATCGACACATCCATACCAGCACAAAGTAGCCGTATTCACAGATTGATAAATATTCGATTTCCATTACGATACGTACCTTAATGACACCATTATATTCTATTTGAGAAATCATATTAACAGGCTTTGAATCACCTCTATCCAATCATGGTGTTCATTTACCACCAAATGATGATTACGCCAACAGCTGTTTTACCTCTAACAGTATCAATGTAGCAAGTAACCATGTTTTTTGATATGTGGTTATTTTAATATTTCAACAACTTCTTGGATCAATGTAAGTAGAAATTCCTACCTTGAACCTCATAACGTCCAAACAGAATTCCAGAACATTCTGGACACCCTGTCCCTTCTTAATTTTATGCAATTCAATCATATCCATAACCACAACAATAAGGTTCTGGATCTTATTTTATGCAATAAAAATAAAATTACACAGTTACATCATAGTTCTAATCCCCTAGTTCATGAAGACAGTCACCATCCTTCAATAGAATTTTTGTGTGACCTTACTTTTCTCAGGATCCTTCGAAACCATGTGAATTGTTGGCAGAATAACTTCAAGAGAGCCGAATATGATAGCATAAACCAGGCATTATCTGCTATTGCATGGGATGTTTTATCTACGGAGAAATCCTTACATCGCAGTGTAGATTTCTTTTATGATAGAGTTAATAGAATAATAGAGAATAATGTACCTAAATACCGCAAAGATAAAAACTTTCCCCCTTATTATAAAAAATCAACCATTCATGCGGTGAAAGCAAAAAATAAGTTTAACAAAAAATGAAAAATATATAGAAATGAAAATGACTTTAACATATTCAAAATGCTCAGGGCACAATCAAAAAGGCTTATTGAAAATGATTTCAAAAGCTATTTACGCTCTATTGAGGATGCACTGCCAACAAATTCAAAACACTTTTGGAAATATGCTTCTTTAAAGAAACAATGCACGAACAAGATTCAAAATCAACTCATATTAGATGGCGTCACTGTTGATAATGGGCAGGCTATAAGTAACCTCTTTAGTACATATTTCCAAAGTGTATTTCTCCCAGAGGCACACAACTTTGATTACTCCAACTTACAATCAAGACAAAGTAACAACGAAATACACCTTCTGCAACTAACAGAGAGTGAAGTTGAGAATGGTTCAAAAGAGATGGATGGCAACAAATCTGCGGGACCCGATGAAATACCACCAACCTTTCTGAAAAAATGCGCCAGATCGCTAGCAAAACCTTGATACCTTGATAAGATTAGTCACAATCTTCTACTCAACTGCTTGCTGGGGTCGGATCCAAGGTTACCGGTCAGAAGCATATACAACTTTTTCAGGTGTCCCCCAAGGGTCACACCTGGGCCTTTTATTTTAATGATATGAAATTATATTACGCTATACGTACTTCAACGGACTGCCTTAGGATTCAGGAGGATCTTAATAGGGTAATAGAATATTGTAACGATTCCAGTTTGTACCTAAATCTCCAGAAATGTAACTGCATCACATTCACTAGAAATCTCAACCTAAACTCCGACTATCTCATCAGAACTCATCAAATAGCAAGAGTTAATAACATTAGGGATCTTGGAGTTATTCACGATTCCAAATTAATTTTGGATTTACACGTTGAATCCGTTGCAAACTCTGCCTCAAGAATGTTGGGTTATGTAATGAGAACCTGCAGACATTTTGTGAATATCAAATCTCTCATTTCTGTTTATTATGCTTACGTGTTCAGTAAATTGAATTTCGCTTGTATAGTATGGTGCCCACACTATGGAACGTACATTAATCGTCTTGAAAACATTCAGAACAGGTTCATCAAATATATATGTCATAAAGAAAACTTCAAATACCATGGGGAAATTAATAATGCTCGAAAACATTTCAATCTAATATCTTTGTCAAACAGAAGAATAATCTCTGACATTTCATTTCTACATAAAATCATCAACAATTCTATAGAAAACTCTAACATTCTTAGTCAAGTCAGTTTCAACATTCCAAATCGGTATCTCAGAACGAACCTTTTATTTCATGTACCATTCCGGCGTACGAATTCCTCTCAAAATTCAGCCTTGAGCAGGATGGTTCGTAATACCATCCTATTCAGTGATCACATTAATATACTTTTTGTATCTCAACGTAAAGTGAAGAAGGACTTAAAATATATTTTACTAAATGGTTGAAAACTATACTTTCCTCCTTTTCAATTACTATTCTAGTGATGAATTATGTATACAGTTGGAACCTTAGATGGGCGGGGGAATCGACAGTGGATTTCTACCCCCGAGGATGCTGGCTTGGTTGAACTGTTACTACTTAGTTTTAATACTTCAGCTATCAGCTTGTAAACGGATACTCCCAGTGGGCTCATGCCTGTTTGTATCTTTGTGGCCAATAAATAAATAAATAAGAAATGATTGTAACCGCCATAAGACGAAGGCGAACCAATGATATTGCCTTTTTCTGAAAACGAAACATTTGGACATGGCCTACAGAACTGATATGAGAGATCAGAACTATATAAGTGCTTTGAAGTGAACTTGTGCGCTTTTTGCCACAAACTTCATATCGGCCAAATAGGAATATCTTCCAGCAGAAGAATAGAGGAGCATTAAGTTAACTTTTTGAATGAGAACCGATTCAACATTTGTTCCCACAGAAAAACATTCCATTATGACAATCAAGTATTGCATTTGTAAGAGAGAGGTCCCAAACCCATTCTTTTGGAATCCTTGGAAATAGAAGGAGTCAAGAAGAAATTTGCTAAATGATCAAATAGATCTGAATTATGTTCCCCTGCTAAATTTGTTTCCTTATGACGAAATGGCTGATTAGGATCAATTTATAGCTAAATCCAGACAGTTCCGTGATTCGTGTTTTTCAGTAATATCCTATTTCCTTTCAATAAATCGCTACCTTGGAATAAAAAAGTTCTATCTGAACACATACCTGTTTTGAGGAAGTGGCCGTCAAAGTTCGTGACATATGTGTGAGAAGATTAGCTCAAATTGAACCACCTCATGAAATATTTTTTCGTGTGATCCGAACTAAGGTGAATATTACTAAATCAACATTTACATCATGTTTACATCTACTATAGAAGATTTTGCAATGAATAAATGTAGATAGAACCATGTTATTCAACTTTTATTTAAATTCGTGATGATAAATAGTTTTATTTGCCACTTACATCTATGTTCTATTAGCAAAGTGAATTCAGTTGAAAAACTTGATGATCAAAAGTTCTGTCTTCACCTCACATGTTGAATAAGCTCAGTATAGTGGATACAGTTTCGAAAATATAATGAAACTTCAAATGGAAAACAAATTTCAATGAACGTATTTCAAGTTACCAAGTAAAATAATTTGAAGTCCTATCAACAAACTTCAATATGATGAAAATATATGAACAAATTCTAGTTATCACTTCAACAGGGCCCTATAAAATTGCTTGTCTATTTCGGGCATGCATGGCATAATTTTTTTGAAGGCTTTGATTTTTTCTTGGGAAAGTTCTTTGCCCTTTGGTAGCACTGTCGGAATTAGGGTTGAAATCAAAGGATTTGCTTGGTTGTTTTTTCCCAGTCCAGTGAGGCGGAGAACTGCAATTGACACTTTCTTAGTGCACTCTTTTTCTGAATGGCCAAGCTTAAACGCCACTTGATTCAAGTCATTACTGATGAATCTCATTGACGTTACTTTAGTAAATGGCACTTTATCATAACTCAGTTTTGATGAACACTCTTCATAATTTTTAAAATCATCATCCTTCATCTGCATAATAACGAACGGATTTTTTCTGTTAACTTGCTTGAGTTCTTTCATAAAACTCACAGGTGAATAGAAGTCTTTCAGCGAAATGTGTTTTTCTATTTGACTATGTTTAGGCATTCCAGGTGCAGATGCATGAGCAGTATAAATAGGTTTTTGTGAAATATGTAACGTACCTAAAAAAAATGTTTGCATACACGTAATCGGACCTCTTGGACCTTGAAATAAAATTTATAGGAATACTGTCGACGAGAGGGTTCTTCTTCTGTTTTTCGTCCTTTCATATATTTTTCAGTATTTTCTTTGAGAAGAATATACTTCTCATTCTCACTCAGTTCATAATAAAACTTGAAAATCAGTTCGATCTCCGAACTCGACTCGAGTTCTGAGGTCGAAACTCAAGACATCACCTAGAAGATGGCAAATGAGACCTTGCCGAAACGTTGTGACAATTATTCTTCAGAGGATCAAAACCACAGAACACGGAATGAAACCCTAAAAAAAACAAGAGATGAGGAAAGATGATTTTCCTGGGTTTTTATCCGTTAGGTATCTTCTGATTTGTTCGACGTTTCGGATTCCATTTTGAATTCATTCTCATCCTGGTCAATCACTCCCCTTACGAAGTAACCAAGCAAGAGTAAGCAAAGATTTCAATTGCCTGTTTCCCATGAAAACTGGTATTTATAATGATTCTCCTCAGTTATTATTCGACCAGGTCCGATATTAAGGTTGTATCCTGCCCATCCAGGTATTATGTAGAAATTGATGTTTTCACGGATCTCCGATATGCAAGATGAATTTTTCTGGGTTTTTATCCGTTAGGTATCTTCTAATTTGTTCGACGTTTCGAATTCCATTTTGAATTCATTCTCAAGAACTGTGAGACGAATATCTGTCCATACCGTCCTGGTCAATCACTCCCCTTACGAAGTAACCAAGCAAGAGTAAGCATAGACTTCAATTGTCTGTTCCCCATGGAAACTGGTATTTATAATGATTCTCCCCAGTTATTATCCGACTAGGTCCGATATTAAGGTTGTATCCTGCCCATCCAGGTATTATGTAGAAATTGATGTTTTCCCGGATCTTCGATATGTAAGAAGAATTTTTCTGGGTTTTTATCCGTTAGGTATCTTCTGATTTGTTCGACGTTTCGAATTCCATTTTGAATTAATTCTCATGAACTGTGAGACGAATATCTGTCCATAGAAAATACACTGTTCACTGATTTGCTCAACGACGACGTGAAATTATTCTAGTATTTTCGTATGTCTCATGCGTCCACTTATCGGCAATCCGAATGACGTCATCCGCACAATTCGGAAAAGTTGCCCCTTCGATCAATTTCATCGGCATTACCGACGGACCGATACGTGCGATCCGTCCGCTGCCGGTCAGTGGACGCATGTGTATTACTTACTATACTAATAATTCTGAAATCCGTTTCATACGATCCATTATCATTATTGCTTTGTTATTAGATGAAGAAGAAAGGAGGGAAAATAGGAGAATACATAGAATGTGGATACATGACATATTAAAAAAAAGATCACAATTTGGATTTGGATATTCACTGATTTGCTCCATGATATGCGTAATAACAATTATAATTGAAGCACGTGTGTGTAATTAGTGTCGAAATGTAACGAAATTCAAATGATCTGAGAGGCGACCAGTGACTACCTATTGTGACATGCGTCCACTTATCGGCAATCCGCATGACGTCATCCGCACCAGTCGGAAAAGTTGCCCCTTAGATCAATTTCATCGGTATTACCGACGGACCGATACGTGCGATCCGTCCGCTGCCGGTCAGTGGACGCATATGTATAACTTACTATACTAATAATTCTAAAATACGTTTCATACGATACGTACGATGCGTACCTATGGACGCGTACCTTAAAGGTAAGCGTCCATAGGTACGCATCGTACGGATCGTATAAAACGGATCGATTTGTGGTAGTGCGTCTACTGTATCCGTAGCGATCGGATTGCCGATGCGACGGTCGGCTTTTAAGTAACATTCGCATTTTCGTAGTGAGTGGATGATCGGAAACATTACAGTGTGTAATGTTTCCGATCATGGAAAGTAATGAAGAACTTGTCATTATTGCTTTGTTATTAGATGAAGAAGAAAGGAGGGGAAATAAGAGAAGACATAGATTGTGGATACATGACATATTCAAAAAAAGATCACAATTTGGAGAATATCATACACTATTCACTGATTAGCTCCATGATATGCGTAATAACAAATATAATTAAAGCACGTGTGTGTACTTTGTGTCGAAATGTAACAAAATTCAAATCATCTGTGAGGCGACCAGTGACTACTTATTGTGACATGCGTCCACTTATCGGCAATCCGCATGTTGTCATCCGCACCAGTCGGAAAAGTTGCCCCTTCGATAAATTTCATCGGCATTACCGACGGACCGATACGTGCGATCCGTCCGCTGCCGGTCAGTGGACGCATATGAAAAACTTACTATACTAATAATTCTAAAATTCGTTTCGTACGATCCGTACGATACGTACGATGCGTACCTATGGACGCTTACCTTAAAACCCCTTTCAATTCAAGGCTTCAATCAGCAAAACTTTGACGTAAAATACAAAATGATTGACATTGACTAGTCAAAAAACAAATAGTAATACATATAGAGCATCATAATTAAATAGACAATGGCTAAGTTCAGCCACTCAGCATGTTGTGGCCGCTGTACTCAGCGGCTTCGTTTCGTCTGAATGCGTCGCTCATTGACAGCGACAGCCGATCAAAAGTCAAAACATTCAAAAACATAACCAAATTGTTTTTTTGTTTGGTGTTTATGCACAATGCACAAAAATATTATGAAAAATAATATAAAGATGTAATCATGCAACCAATATTAATATCAGGAAGACCAGGGGGGCTAGTTTTGAATATAAGTGAAAGTCAATTCACCTTTGAAATATTTCGATTTTCAATTGACCTCCGAAATGCTATACATACCTAGTTTTCAATTGTAGTAAAATGAAATGTTCAAAAAGTCACTTAAATGAATTTAATTCGAATGATACACTTTGGCAACGATGGCATATCTATCAAATAAGTTCAAATGATTCACATCACATGGAACAAATTTCGAGGTTGGCTTCTAAGAGTTTTTTTAACAGGTAAAGTTTAGTCTTATGCATGCTTGGTAAATTATAAATATATCAGCATTTCGATACAATAATGTTAATAAAATATTACCTTTGATATACACTAAGTATATGATCACCCAACTATTGTAATTTTTAGTGATGGCTGATTGTAGTAAACAAATTTTTGTCAATAAACAGCAGAAGGAAACGTTTGAATTTATAGAAAATAAATCTCTTTTAAAACAACCACCAAAACTAACTGATAAAGTAAGGAAGAATATTATTGCTGATCGATTGGAAGAGTTGGCCACCCAACTCGAAATCAGGGAAGTTACAGGTGGAACCCATAAAGATGCACATGGAAAAAGGTAATCAGGATATAACTTTTTTTTTATAGTGTTTCGATGAGTTTCACCATACCATTAAATAAATAAAAAATTATTTCAGACATGGCTTGGTTTGAAGAGCAATATCAAAAAGTATCTGAGATGAATAAATATGAAACCGGTACAGAAGTTCTTCCAGTACCAGAAACAACAGACTACAGAGCAAAAATTAAAGAAATGTTGGACCACATGATAATCGAAGGAGACTATAATTTTTCTCTCAAGTTTATTTGAATTTTATGACGAACCCGAAGTTCAAGATGAAAATGAAGAATCTATAATAGATTGTGGAAACGTGACGGGCCCTTGAAAAGTGCCAAATATTCAGACACCCTCAGTAAAAGGTGCCACAAAATCCAAAAGATTAACTAAAACACTACAAGATTATTCAAGAAATACAATTGAAACTGGGCTGAAAAGAGATTATTACAAAGAAAGATTTGAAATTTTAGAAGAAAATACTCGAATTAAACAAGAAAAACTACAAGTTAAAAGAGAAGACGTAGTTGAAAAAGAAATAGCAGCTGCATTAAAACTGAGAGGCTTAGCCCATCTAATAATCAGAAATTATTACTTTTTTGTTGTAACTGTGATTTTTATGTGTGTATTGTTTGGATGTTATTTTTAACTTCAAACGAGAATGTGACTTAATTTTTGTACTGTTATTAAGGTATTTAATAAGGTTAAACAAGAATGATATACGTATGTTACATTTTTATTAACTTTTTCACCGATTCGTTGGTTTACTATAAGCTCAACAAAATGAACATAAAGTTTTTATTTATGTTGTGATATTTATTAGTTATATATAGGTGTTAGGATTGAAAAATATTTCAAAATATTTTATATTTCATTTATTGCTACACCTTACAAAAATATCTTTGGTAATTACAAGTATTGTGACTTACACCCAACTCAATAGATTAGAAACGAAAATATATTAAAAATAGTCTAGATATATCTGAGCTCGTGCATACCGGGTGTTTCATTGGTACACAGATAAATGGTCACTGTGGCTAGAGGACTCCAAGATCTAAAAAACTGGTTTATTTTAAAATTATATCTGGACATATTCAATCACTTTCACGAAAAGCATCGATTTTTTTACTGAAAGATTTCTAACCAACGAATTTTTTCAGACTCGAAGTTCTCTTTTATAATTTCCTACCAGTTGATTTCTCAGTGATCTAAATGAAACACCCCAAAATCAACATTATTTATTTCTTCAGGTGGTGGCAAATCACTTTTGTGTTCTACACAAAAATTATGCAAGACTGCACAAGCATTTATTATTTTTGAGGGTTTGTAATGGAGTACCCTGTGTTTTAATAAACACCGAAATCGTGCCTTCAATAACCCATTAACAACATTCAATGGCGCTTCTGGTATAATGCTGCATTATATAGGGCTTCCGGAGAGTTGGGCATGGGATTTGAGAAATGAACCTGAGAATATGTCCTCGATGAGTATCCTGAACCTCCTAAAGTAAAAGAAAACCATAATTTTAAAAAAATGTAGGCAACTCATCTCAACATCAACAATAAACACAAACATACATAACCCAATTTCAAAATGACATGTCAATGTCAAAATCGCGATCCGCTTTCTCGAAAGCGACAAATTTTTACGCTGAGCAAAACACTCAGCCGCTGTCGAACAGCTTTTAAGCAGCGCTCCATTCAGATAGACCGCTTACTAAGCGGTCTCAGCCGCTGGGACCTCCTGAATGTACCCAATGAGGATGAATTATGAAAATATGTGACATTTACCCCCAGATTATTTTTGAACATAATCTGAGAGATATTTTGGAGAATGTCGAACTCTCAAAGATTTGCGGGTAATTTGAGGATCATCTGAGGACTCTTGAGGGTGCGTAATTATTCTAGTATCACTGGTTTCTTCAGAAAAGTCGCTATTGTCAAACGTTTCCGCTTGTTGTTCACCAGAAGGACAAATCGGTCAATTATTCGAGTATTCTAGTTCTTTAGAAGAGTCGTTTTGCCTGCTCTCGACAGGTAATTGATTTCCTGGATTATACTCAATATCAGAATCAGATAAGTTTACATCACCTCTGGGAGCTAAATGATTTATAGAAACAGTAGATTCCTTTCCATTTTGAAGGCACACCTAAGCATATTCCGGGTTTACCTCAATCAGTTCTACTTCTTCTACAAGAGCTTCATATCATCATATTTGCTTTGGCGTACATGTTTCTTCAACAAAACAGTCTCAGATGGTGATAGCCAAGAGGGTAAAGTAGTGCCATACGTCGATCGTCGGGGATGACTAAACATTCGCTCATAAGGAGTACAATTTGTTGAAGTACATAGTAATGATCTAATAGAATGTAAGGCACACTAGTACGACTAGTGGCAATTCCTCGTGAGTGGAGAAAATCAATAAAATCACGTGACATAAATGAGGCTCCACGATCCGAATGAATAGCAGCACTAATATCTGGGCAGGGAATTGCGTAAGGAAAACGGGAGTATTCATCCACAACTGTTAGAAAATATTTATTACGTGACCCAGAGGGAATGGGTCCTTCGAAATCAATGTTCAATCATTCAAATGGAACAGTAGCTTTCATAATATGCCCTAGGGAGTTCTTGAGAAATTTTGGTTTCAATTCAGCACACACAGGGCAAGCAAAAATTACCTTCTTAACGTCTTCCAGAGAATATGGCATATTTCGATTTCTCACCAGATGATACATTCTTGTTATTCCTGGGTGGCATACAAACTGACGCAGTTCGAATAATTCATTTCGATTGTTTGACCAACATATTCTAGAGAATGCATCAGCTACTTTATTGTAGGCTCCAGGACGGTAAACGATATCATACGTAAAACAAGAAAGTTCCAACCGCCATCTCATAATCTTTTCATTCTTTATCTTACTGGAATGTTGAGTATCGAACATAAACGAATCGGCTTCTTGATCAGTAATGAGTTTGAAGTATCTTCCCATCAGAAAATGTCTCCATTTACGTAATGCTTGAACAATGGCGTATGTCTCTTTCTCAACAGATGTATGTCTTTTTTTCGCATTCTGAAAGTGTTCTAGAATGAAATGCTACATCCTTTTCCATTTGACTCAGTATTGCTGCGATTGCAAAGTCGATGCATCGGTCTCCACTACAAGAGGTTCATTATCTACAACAGTCCATAAGAGAGAATTAGCTATATCATCCTCGAGAGTATGAAAATCAATTTTCTCTTTTGAGCCTGAAGGAAAAGTTTTACAGTCCACTAAACTTCTTATTTTGTTCGAAAATCTAGGTATCCACTTAGAATAATGAGAAAACATTCCAATAACTCTTTTCAACCAAGCAGTGTTGGCAGGTAGTGGAAGATTAAGAAGCGGTTTGAGTCTTTCAGTCTCAGGTTTCAGTGTTTTATTTTCTATTGTATACCCCAATAGATTGATAGATCTCTTTGAGAAAGAGCATTTCTTTTCATTGAGAGTGAGTCCATATTTTTCGGCAGCCAATAGAAATGCTTGTAGACTTCTATCATGGGAATTCTGATTTTCACCACAGATGGTCACGTAATCTAAATATGTATATACATTAATCAATTTTTCTTCGACAATAATTCTGTCAAGTGTGCGTTGGAAGCAGGAGACTCCGTTGGTTACGCCGAAGGGAATTCTGTTGAATTGATATAGGCGACCGGCAGCTTCGAATGCTGTAAAAATTTTATCACTTTCAGATATTGGTATTTGGTGATACGCACTTTTCAGATCTATTGTGCTGAAAATTTCATGTTTGGCAATTTTGTTCACTATTTCATCTATATTTGGTAGTGGATAAGCATCAAGTAGAGTGAATTTGTTAATAGCTTGTGAATAATCCACAACCATTCGCCGTTTATGATTTTCATTTTTAGTTATTGTACCTGAGCTCGCCAAGGGGATGTGCTTTTTTCAATAATACCTTCCTTCAAGAGAGTACGCACTTTCATTCGAATAAATTCCTCATCTTCTTTCGGATGTCTCCTCGATTTGGTTGCTATCGGCTTGTAGTCATTTGTTGAATTGGTGAAAAGACTGGGTGGTTCCACTATTGCTTCAGTAAGACGGCATAATCTAGACAATGGAGGCTTAGGTCCCCCGAATACAACATCGACGTGAGAATGTTGCTTCATGATATCATGTCCAATTATTACGTCCGTGCATAAGTTCTGAAGAAAGGAAAGCTTCTTATTTTTGTATTCATTTCCAAGTGATTTCATGTTTACAACACAGAATCTACTGATTGACGATGAAAATGACGTAGAATTTTCAGTTTGATTGCCAAATCATAATTCAAGTGACTATCAGAACTTCCAGTGTCTATTAAAGCCTGAACAGTCATTTGATTGATTTCAATTGGTACTAATTGTTCGTTCCGTTCGTTCCGTTAACCAGCTGACGAACGTCAACCCTCAGAAGTCGAAGCTTGTGCGAGCAATGGATCAACGAGGCCTTACCTTTTAACGTGCGATTACCCAGCACGGTGGCCCGGCGAGGATTCGAACCCCGGCCTTCCGCTTGATAGGCAGATATGCTAACCACTAAACTACCGAGACCACTAATGCCTTGGCTAAACAGTGGGGAGGCGTTGATGAAGCCGAGGCAATCACTGAAAGCGAGGCTGAAGCTGATTTTCCTTTGCTGTTCTTTAGTTTCAAGCATACTTTAGAGAAATGTCCGAGTTTCTTGCAAAACTTACAGATTTGATCTTTGGCAGGACAGATAGGTCGTGGATGTTTATTCTGGCCACAGAAACAACATCTCTGGTAGTTAGCAGCCATAGCTACAGACACAGTTTCAGCAATTTGATGTTCACTTGACGAAGATAAAGCATCAGAATTTGCATTTATTATATTCTGATGTGATGAATACACTTCTGTTTGCTTCTGAGCATCCTCTAAAGCTTTGACGTAAAATACAAAATAATTGACATTGACTAGTCAAACAACAAATAACAATATATACAGAGCATCATAATTAAACAGACAATGAAAATGAATTATGAAAATATATGATATATACATATACATAAAACCCGCTTTTCTTCATTATCCGAATGCCTAACGACAACACTTAGTCCGGGTAATCAATATTTCTACTGTACTTATATACCATTAATAAACGTCTGGTTTAACTTAGATCCATTCGAAAAGAAACGAAAACAGGAAAATATTTCCTAACTCTATTTTCTACACGGAATTACTGAAGTTTATAAATATCATTACACCGATTGCTGAGTCTGGTAGTTACGAGAAAGAAGGTTACCGGAATATCAAACACTTGATGGTAAACTAGTCACAAATTCGAAAATGCTGGGTGTATCTAGCGAAAGTTTTCCATAAATTTACCATTCGCCTACTGAAGAGCACAAGAGATGATTTTCTATGAGCGAAAAACAAATGCCGTCTGTGCTTGAATGAAATATTATTTTCAGAAGTGAGATTTTTCTTCAAATTATTCTATATTTTTGCTTTATTGGGCAAACACTTATAAATGCTATCTTTTTGATTCAAAACAATACACTTTCGGCAAGAAAAAGTAACTTTTATGTGAATCAATGCCTCTCGCTATACTTGCAGGAAGTAGTTGTTTAAGATGGACTCTCTTCCATTTGAGAATTTCGTGAAAGTCTATTAATGATATACACTCACCTATGAACAGAGTGTTTGCAACATTTTTCGATTTTACTTCTTATCATAGAAGTTTTGTATTGTTACTTTTGGATTCCGAGAAAAAGTCAAAAAATAGTCCCTCAATCTTCCGAAAATGTTTGATCGTATGCGAGTAATTACTATTAGATTGCATAAAGTAAGCGTATCATGAAACAATACCCCAAGATCTTTTATTCTAAAAAATTGTTCTAAAATTGTTTATTCTAGTGACATATTCTGAATCTCATTAATTCATGGGGTATTTGTAGTTTGTATATGTATGACATCTGCTCAAATTTGAACACAGAAACTTATTGGCTATGAAAACCTATAAAAATGTAATATAATATACCTTTCACTATAAGAATATCGCGAAAGTCATGCTCGAAAATACCATCGATTGCAAATAGTTATTTATGATGTAAGTGCTAAAAGTGATATTTCCATCCATTCAAACAAAATAAAATCACTTTTAGCTGGTATATAATACACTATTTTTTCTACAAACACCATTAAAAGTCCAAATCAACGCATAGCTATTTACAATTAATAAATTGATAAGATAATGGCCTCGAGATTATCAGTTTTGAATCCAATTTCATCTAATCTATTCATGAAACAAGTTGCCAAGGTAATCAAAAATAGAATTTGTTGATTTGGCTTTGTTGACAACTAACGTCAATAAATCGTGAATTATTATTTTTTCTCGTTTCTTCGTTCCTCGATGGAAAGTGATCCAGAAAATGAATTTCTACCGCCGGAAATTGAAGAAGCTGCCAATAAAGCTGCTTTTGAATTATTGCCTAGTAAGTCAAAGCGACAGTACGAGTTTTCATACGATCGTTTCTTGAAATGGTGTGATCAGAAAAATGTCAGTGGCAAAGCCAGTGAAAAAGTGCTTCTTGCATACTTTGAAGAAAAGTCCAAAATATGGAAATCGTCAACGCTTTGCTCGAATTACTCTATGTTGAAGTCGATGATGAACATAAATAATCATGACATAAGCAGATATTACAAGCTTGTGGCTTCTTTGAAGCGAAAGGGTGAAGGATATCGACCGAAAAAGTCAAAAGTATTGACAAGGGAACAAATCGACAAATTTTTCGCAGAAGCCCGGAATGAAATATATCTAACGCAGAAAGTTGCTGCGATTTTTGGTGTTTTTGGAGCCCGTCGTCGAGGGGAACTGTGGAACATTGTATATGAACTACTATAAAAAGTACATAGCCTTTCATCCAGTGGATATTAATCATTCAAGAGTTTTTATAAAATGCATTAAAAATAAATGTGCCAGGACTCCAGTTGGAATCAACACATTTGATAAGATGCCTGCCAAAATTGCTGAATTTCTAAATTTGCCTGATTCCCATCTTTATACTGGACATTGGTTCCGACGTTCCTCAGCAAGTTTGTTGGCGGACTCTGGTGCTAGTCTTACTACAATTAAAAGACACGGTGGATGGAAGTCCAGTACAGTTGTAGATAAATCAATTTGAGCACTAGTGCTAAAAATGATTTACTTTTAACACCAGAGTCATAAAATGGCATTTTAGACACTGACAGCATGCGTCAAAAATTATACTTTTACTGACGTTCGTAGAAAAAACTCTTCTGATGAATTTTCACTGATAAATATATAGTTTGGTATTTTATCAAATGAAATAGGTTGTTTTTGTATGAAATGCGCCAATTCTGATTTCTGTTTCCTTCTCATTCGCATAGCACACAAAATTCCGAAAATATTTACAATTATACTCGTAGTCGGAATAGATACATTCGAAATGAGAGACTGCACAGGGAAACGCCCATTTCGGAATCTTATTCAATGAAACGTGTATCACTTCGGAATCGCATTTGCATATTGAAGCATTTCGAAACCTCCAATAGACTCGCAGGGATTTGTGAGGCACATGTGGGAATTCGTAACTTATTCATCGAACCACATGCGATTTCAGCAGAGGTGATTACCCAGCAGAACTGAAATTGAACGATCTTTCGGCATGAAGAGACATCAGAGGTGAGATTTTCAGTTGATTTTCATTCCACTGGGTTCTATCGTGTTTTATAGTGAGGAGTTATTCCGGATATAGGGCACATAAATGGGACGAATGATTAGGGTGACTCTGCAAAAACATGTAGCATCGTGATTTCAGAAAGATCTTGCCAATGAAAGGAAATAGTAGTTTGTACAATAAGAGTGGATATGGCCAATACTCATTCGAGTTGTACAGTTGATTTTTTATACGATCAGGTAAATATTTCAGAATTTTTTCTCGAGTATTGAATTGAATATCAATTTTAGATGTAAAGTATTCTTTCGATATTTATGAAAAACTTAAAGGAAAGAAACTTCATTGAATTCAATATTGAATGATAAAAATTGAATTAGTAATGTCAAATCAAAAAAATGCCAATAAGTCGGTTTTGGTGAGATTCGAACCCACGACTGTATAGTGTATCTAACTAGCTGACTAGGCTAACTAACGCTCTACCAACTAGGCCACTTCAATTTCACGAAAAAAAAAACATCAGTTGTAACAAGTAAAACTTGACTCGATGAACTAGAAAATATTTCAGATACGAGTACATTCATTTATGCTCAAATGAAACAACTTATATTTCGTGTTTGTAGGTAGACAGATCAGAATTGTGCCGTTTCTACAGTGGCAAGGCCAGTGAAAAAGTGCTTCTTGCATACTTTGAAGAAAAGTCCAAAATATGGAAATCGTCAACGCTTTGCTCGAATTACTCTATGTTGAAGTCGATGATGAACATAAATAATCATGACATAAGCAGATATTACAAGCTTGTGGCTTCTTTGAAGCGAAAGGGTGAAGGATATCGACCGAAAAAGTCAAAAGTATTGACAAGGAAACAAATCGACAAATTTCTCGCAGAAGCCCGGAATGAAATATATCTAACGCAGAAAGTTGCTGCGATTTTTGGTGTTTTTGGAGCCCGTCGTCGAGGGGAACTGTGGAACATTGTATATGAACTACTATAAAAAGTACATAGCCTTTCATCCAGTGGATATTAATCATTCAAGAGTTTTTATAAAATGCATTAAAAATAAATGTGCCAGGACTCCAGTTGGAATCAACACATTTGATAAGATGCCTGCCAAAATTGCTGAATTTCCAAATTTGCCTGATTCCCATCTTTATACTGGACATTGGTTCCGACGTTCCTCAGCAAGTTTGTTGGCGGACTCTGGTGCTAGTCTTACTACAATTAAAAGACACGGTGGATAGAAGTCCAGTACAGTTGTAGATAAATCAATTTGAGCACTAGTGCTAAAAATGATTTACTTTTAACACCAGAGTCATAAAATGGCATTTTAGACACTGACAGCATGCGTCAAAAATTATACTTTTACTGATGTTCGTAGAAAAAAACTCTTCTGATGAATTTTCACTAATAAATATATAGTTTGGTATTTTATCAAATGAAATAGGTTGTTTTTGTATGAAATGCGCCAATTTTGATTTCTGTTTCCTTCTCATTCGCATAGCACACAAAATTCCGAAAATATTTACAATTATACTCGTAGTCGGAATAGATACATTCGAAATGAGAGACTGCACAGGGAAACGCCTATTTCGGAATCTTATTCAATGAAACGTGTATCACTTCGGAATCGCATTTGCATATTGAAGCATTTCGAAACCTCCAATAGACTCGCAGGGATTTGTGAGGCACATGTGGGAATTCGTAACTTATTCATCGAACCACATGCGATTTCAGCAGAGGTGATTACCATGAAGAGACATCAGAGGTGAGATTTTCAGTTGATTTTCATTCCACTGGGTTCTATCGTGTTTTATAGTGAGAAGTTATTCCGGATATAGGGCACATAAATGGGACGAATGATTAGGGTGACTCTGCAAAAACATGTAGCATCGTGATTTCAGAAAGATCTTGCCAATGAAAGGAAATAGTAGTTTGTACAATAAGAGTGGATATGGCCAATACTCATTCGAGTTGTACAGTTGATTTTTTATACGATCAGGTAAATATTTCAGAATTCTTTCTCGAGTATTGAATTGAATATCAATTTTAGATGTAAAGTATTCTTTCGATATTTATGAAAAACTTAAAGGAAAGAAACTTCATTAAATTCAATATTGAATGATACAAATTGAATTAGTAATGTCAAATCAAAAAAAGGCCAATAAGTCGGTTTTGGTGAGACTCGAACCCACGACTGTATAGTGTATCTAACTAGCTGACTAGGCCACTTCAATTTCACAAAAAAAAAAAAAAAAACATCAGTTGTAACAAGTAAAACTTGACTCGATGAACTAGAAAATATTTCAGATACGAGTACATTTATTTATGCTTAAATGAAACAACTTATATTTCGTGTTTGTAGGTAGACAGATCAGAATTGTGCCGTTTCTACAAGGTTGTCCCTGGTAGCCAAGTATTGTGTTCTCTGTGATTGGTCGAATTCATATCCTACCTTGTGTGGGGATGAAATCATATCCATTCAGTTGACTGGAATCGCCTATATATCCGTTTAGTAAACTATAAAGAAATTTACGGGTGAAAATGAAAAAAAAAATGTTTTGTAACACAAGTGGAAAGTGTTCGAATTTGAGAAAACTGGTCAAAAATTAATTTGATTCTAGCTAAGATGCCTAGAAGTCCTGGTCACCCAACTGATTAGATTTTGTTTAGATTTTTTTGGCGAAAAAAACAATCGACGCTTTTGAAGGTTTCCCCTATTTTTTCGGTAGAGGGCGTTATGTTCCCATTTTTCAAATTTGATGACAAGTGTCAAGTTAATTGTCATACTGTCATGTCAGTTTGAAATTTTGATGTTTACGATGTTTTTATCGTGTTTATTTGTTGATTTCATTGGTTTTAAATATCGAAACGTTGTTACTGGTATCTCATTGTCCACCCATTATCCTTTAGGTTGCGATCTCTTCTCGCTAGCCAATCAAATAAAAGTGGAAAAACCCGACTGCACATTATTTTCATTTAGTGCAAATTCAGCTTCAGACAAGACTGACAAGAGCGTGTTGGCGACATCTGTACATATTGTACGGAAACATCCAAAAGCTCAATTATCCACCAAAAATCAAGCAATCCAGATTTCGCCACTTTTATCCCAAACTTCTACAGGTATAAGTAAACACACCAGGGTTTCCAGGCATCTTAATTCTAGCGAAACTATTGATCAGAGTGAAGAATCGAAATATACTAATGCAAGAGGGTGAAAAATGGCCAAAAAAGAGATATACGAAAATCTCAGACATGTTGAATCTTCGCCGAGAAAAGAGCTAAAAATGAAAAGATGCTCTTTTCACTTTGCATGCCCCAAGAGCCAACATAAATTTCCTAACCAGTTTTTGATAAAACTTCAAATACTAAGACATACATATTTGGTATCAACTTTTCGTAAAATTGTGAAATCTTACCATATGTTTTAGTTTTGTTATACTTTGTAAAGATTCGTTTACAACTCGAAGGGTTAATTTATGGCCGAAAATAATTTCGTTAATTTTCATTCTTGTTTATTGAATTGATATTTGATTGTTCAGTCGAAAAAGAAACATGTGACAAGACATGAAAAAAATTAAATTCAACAAGTTCTCTATGAGAAATTTCCTGGGTCTGTATCTTGTATCATCTTTCGGGTGTAATAGCCTAGAAGCCCATAATACTTATAAGGGATCGTCGAATTATGCATTAGAAAACAACAGCTCATAACAAGCCATCAGTTTCGAGCTGTACAATAATCATTATAAAAGGGAAACCAAATGGGAAGTTGCGACCAAATATTTTTATAGGGCTTTCTTTGAAAAAACTAATCTTTATATAATGGTTCCTACCGGAAGCTATCAATTTTATCAAATGGAATATTTTCAATAGCTAATCTATCATCTTGAAAAAAAGTATGAAGATTATTTGTGGTAACATCCCATTTCAGGATGGAAACTTCAATTTTCCTTTGTATATAGTCAATTGTACCCCTATAAACTCATGTCATGGTGCTAAAAGTTATTGTTTCATATAGCATAATCGTTTTCAACAGGATTTATGGAGAATGATCAATGAAATTTCCTGTGTTTTCATACTATTTATATTTTTTCATGAAGATCTCCTACCACATTGCAGTGGCTACATCCGTCAATTTATTGGAAGGGAAGAACACTATTATATGCTTTGAAATAAATAAGAGAAAAAAAAACAAGCGGTTCCTCTTCTTAGGATAACGCTGAACCACCCTTAAAACTTAAAAGAACATGTGTTGTTTTTTTAAATTCAGTTTCATTGAAATCATTATCGAACATCTCGATCCATTTCATATCAATAAATGTTGTTTGAATGTTATTGATGTTGTATTGTCAAATATGGAGAACCGCCATCAAATAATTCAAAATCCATTCAAGCAAATACCTGAATTAAAATATGTCTCGATCTCAACTTCAATATTTCAGAACAAAAACACCCAGTATTCAAAATTCCATCATTAATAATCCTGGTTCATAGACATCAAAATTGATAAGATTACAGGATATAGAAATATGAAACAATATTCAAATTTGCAAACTTGCACGGATGCGCGCTAAGCACTTTGCCTTAGTACGGTGACCGGAGCAAAGTTGCAACCTCAGTAGATGAATCTTTATAAATATTGAGGGAGGTCAAGATTCAGAAGCCATTATTCAGAACTTCGTCAGTATTCGTTGATCACTCTTCAGAAACGGTATCCAGAGCATTTTTCCTGAATGCAGCACATCTCCTTATCGACAATCCTGCTAGGGAGCAGTATAATGTAAGTTTTAGTGTTTCTTTATATTTTTTCAACTGTTTGATGTTCAAAGTATTTTCTCTTCATTTTCTTATAATAAATATTCAATAAAGTTTTCAAATGAGTCGTTTTCATTATTTTGGATGAATGAAGGTTGGGTGAAACAGCGAAGCCAAGCGAGTACTGAGTTGCGACAGTATTGAAATCCATTTTCTTGGTTATCTCACTTGGTGGAATGGAATAATATTAATTCACTCATGACAGAACAGAATGGAACAAAGAGGAAACTGGAAGAGGTTTCTTGTATATCATTAAATGGAACTCAGATTGCTACTACTTGCTCATTGAACATAGATCAATATTGGACACCTCTTCTGAAGCTGGAAGTTGAACTGGGAAGATTCAGTTCGAAGTAGGTTTGTCAAAATCAGCACTTGTTTGAACCATCGATGAGTTAGGCCAGTGTCACATTTTGACACAACGCACAAAACTATAATCACGCAAAGAATTTTTGCAGGAGGCTTGAAAAAGGAAGCAGAGGGAAAGGTATGAAATTTTTTCTTCATTTCTTCTCGAATTCAATTTTCGAGTTCGCGAAGAATTCGATAGGTAACTAAGAAAATAATCAGTCAATTTTGCTTTTTCGTAATATTGCAGTTATGAATCGAGACAAATTAACCAGTTTGCCTTATTAACATATATTAGAAGAATTTACAGCTTTAATAAATGAATATTCAGTAAAATATTACGTGGCTACTGGCATAATCGAAAAATAACAGAAATTTTTGTTTCTAGTTATATGACAAAACATATCATGGAAACATACACCACAACTAAAGACAGTTCTATCCCCATTTAACTACCAGATCTACTACTACTAAATACCGTATATCAAACTCTGCTACCACTCACGAAGAAAATACGTAGAACAAATTGTTCACCAAGAACAAATTGTCACCAACATATCCAGCAATAATGAAACGTAAATCCTGCTAGACGCTCCCAATAAAGCCAAGAATCCCGGCCTATCTTTTCATCAAATTCCGTGTTATATTATGAATTACGTCGGCTAGAATTACAACTGGTAAAACACGACTGTCTCTTTCTGATTTTAGACTGGGCGACAGTGACAAATTTTTTGAGCAATTTTTAAACAATATTCTTTGAGGAAATACATGAAGCTCGAACAAATCGTGAAATGTAACAAACGTTATGTGCTACGTGGTACTTCATATTTACACCTGAATTCATCTTGATGAAATGAATGGCATATATTAGAATAGTTTATTGGTTACGAGTGACGGAAGTAACATTTCAACATCATTAGTCACGACTGAAACACTATACTTTTTCTACAACGCCGTTTATATCTTAATAATAAGCTAAACAACGAACAAATGTTATATTTTATGGATTTTAGGGATTAAAAATACACTTTCCATTCCTGATTTCAGTGAACAAAGATGCACTAAGATTTAACTTTCAATTCCTGGAGATTTTAATTCAAACATGTATCGAACAAGCGCCGAATTAATTTCTGTCGCCGTAGTAACTTGCTTGCTTGCAAAAATATGATCAGGAACGAGTTTTTTCTGTTATGAGGAATTCTTGACACACTATTCCGCAACAAAGTATCATTTATTTTTGTTGATTGCCATAGCGACGCACGTTGTACTTCATAAGTGTCATTATGATTAGAGTACTATTGAATTATTTTTTAAAATACGTATTCTTTCTATTTTTACTTACATCACTGGATTGAAGCCCCTTCCTATAAAGCATGACTTCAATACCTCGGTCTATAATATACTAATTGAAAATATCAGAAATTCAACACACATAACATATTCATGAATTGAATAATATGGTCAATTGTTACATTCGAGGAGTTATTCAAAATTATAGGAGTATAACAATCAATATCTTCATGTATTCATGTAGACGATGCCTAATATTATGTTATGTTGTGTTGAGAAGATGCGTTGTAATCGGATAGTGTTTTATTTCTTATGGATTTTTATTTGTATTTGATTTTTGCTGCTATCTCATAGATCAACATATCCTTCCGAAACGTTGTAAAAAATGCATTCTATTCATAGGAATGATTAATGTCCTTGTTCATTAAGAATTTGCAGTCGTCAAAACATCAGATACAAGAACGGAAAATGATTGAAAATATAAATTCAACTTTCGTCAAAAGTTAACGTTATAAGAATTTCTCTTGCGACGAAAACCACAATTTCACTGAAGGTATTCTATTATAAAAAGTTGTTTTTTATTATGTTAATCTTTCGCCAGTTCATGTAATTGTATGTCATCGGGTATCGCTCGGAACAGTATATTGCTTCCATTATTTTTATGGGTTGAACGATGTTCTTGTGTTAATAAATGTACGGCAGAAGAATATTTTTTTGAGGAACTTCCAACTATTTCTACCATCGATATTCTTTTCAAAAGTCATTCGTCTATGTAGTTGTTTGAAGTTGCCTACATTCAATGAATGAGTTTGACGAAGTATTTATATCTCATAAGTTTCATCCATGTTTCGCGAGTATTACTACAGATGGGCAAATATATGATTACTCACTAGCAGCATTGTGGACAATAAAAATGAATTAACCCTGAGCGAGAGAGACTTACACAACGCCCAAAAAAAGTCACATATTGAGATTGTATTGGTTATTGATTTAAATTAATTTCATTTTGCCTAAAGCGTATAGAATAGTCGTCTAATACAAAAAAAAGGAGACCATCGAAAATAGATTGCAGTAAAGCCTAGTATCGACAGTGTGAGGCTACTCGCTGCGAATGCCTCGTGCCATCTGCCTCAGGGTGAGCTCTTCAGCTAGCAGCAAGTTTGTAACCACGAATGCTCACTGCGAGCACGCGAACCACCCGCATTCGTAGTGGAGACAGTCGGTAAAAAATGTCTGTATTTTCGAGAAAGGTGCAAGTTGCTGCCGCTGCTTTTATTGTGATGGCGACGATTATCAGGAAATAACAGCAGAAAAAGTGACGTAAACCCCGTTGGTGGGTCAAAAAAATTTATATAAATCGGTTAGAATATGGGAATAGACTCCTAGAAGACGTGAGGTTTGAAGAAGACCTGCCAAATTTCTTGCGAATGTCCAAGCAAAATTTTGAACATTTAAATACATTGATAGAGCCTTTTCCCTTGACCTTTTACGTCGAAAAGACCCCAACAGAGACGTTATCTTCTTTTTCAGATCTCTCACCGGAACATTCATTGACTACGATATTTCGTGCCACAAGTCTTCTCTCTTATTTTTATTATAATATTCAGGGTGTTTCGAGTCCCACAGTAAACGTTTGGTTTCATAACACTTCACTAATTGTCTGATCATTTCATGATTATCCATGATGTCGTTGTGGAGGTTTTGTTGGTTTGCGTGCAGGAATTGTGTCTTGTGCGGTGCGAGGCAGACAGTGCAGGTATCCACTTGACGCACAGCTCGGAGCGAGGCTACTTTGAGCACTGCTCGAAAACCGATAAGCACACGGCTCGCCTCACATTGTGCGACGCGAACGCCTCAAAGCGAGCAACCCCGGTATCCACAGTCCGAGGCAAAGCCGAGCATTCGCCACGAGGCATTCGCGGCGAGCTGCCTCGCCTGTCGATACTAGGCTTTAAGAATGTGGATGCATGGGCTCGAATGTAAATTGATCATAGAATTACTGGCCGATGAAACGGAAATGTTTTTTTTTCTGGAAACTGGTGTCAGGTCGTGGTTTAAAAGAGGTTTGTGGCTTTTGAGGGATGAACTGAGTATCTATATTTTTTCTGACCGTTCAGTACTGAGATAGTTACAGATATATTCTTCTTCTAAGTGAACGGTTGGCACTGTCCAATATAAAAGAAGATAGAATAAGGCAAATTCTTGAATAATAGTGAATTGAATCATTTTCAAATTAATAATATAATTGAATTTCCAATAATCTTTTATTGAACTTACTACACGCAAATTTTTGTTTTTACATCAAGTAACACGCAAAGCGTAATTTTATCGTAACCATTTTTTCAGTGTCAAATATTCCTAAATAAAAGTACACACAAAAAATGCCAAGAAAATCTGCCACTGCAGCCCGGTCTATTCTCCGTTGTCCGTGGCTGTGTTTCTCGTCTAACGTTGTTTCCCGCTTCTCATTCGATTAGAGCATGTAGCCAGAACGGACAGCGTCGGTATGGAGATGGAAATTCTTCAAATGGAAATCAGGAAATCGAAGCGACACGATATCGACGGAAAGATTAACCGCTGATGTGATTGCTCCAAAGGCGTATCGAGCAATTCTGCTGGGAGTAGGTAAAGAGGAAGAGGTAGCTACAGAAAATTCAAGTATGAAATACATGGACGATTTATATACCCTCTATGTATTTACATTTTGCCATTGTTACTGCCATATGTTCAATTATTTGGTTGATTTTTTATGAGCACATTCCAATTTTTTATATCGTCTCATCTCCTCTTACTCCACTTATTGTAATTCTTGCTATTTTAACCTACTGTAATTGGGCGATTCAAATGCTTGTAATCAGTCTGTGTCTAGGGAGATAAATATTGATTGATTGATATCTGGGAAGAATCCATCAGTATAGTAGAGTGCTAGATCAATAGGCTGCCAAATGAGACTGAGAGGTTAAAACAGTGGCGGGCAATGAAAAAAGTTAAATTGTGTCTTTTCGTATACATAACCTCATTTTATAATAGGGACCAATCTGAACGAGAATAGTATTTGAGTCCAGTTTCAGCATGCCCAGAAACATCCTTTGGAAAACATGTCATTAGAAAATCTCAAGGATTGATTGAGGATGGAGGAGTTGTTTTTGAAATATGAAATTACCTATTTTTTCGAAAAAGTTAATTCTTCATTCTGTCTAGTCTCAGTCGCAAGAGAAGGTTTTGAAACCGAAATAAAGAATGAACAGTCTCCGAAGATTTTTTTTCCAATAAAACTAGTGCTGGACACATTTAATATTTTGCAATGAATTTTCAAAAATTCAGATTCCAAAGAATACTTTAAGGAATTTCTACTGTAATTTGACTCTTCCGGAATTTTCGCTATACAAAGTTGCATGAGAAGACCTGCTGCTGGAAAAATAATATATCCATCAATATCTGTTGTTGCGAAGTTTTCCTACACTTTTCAGTTCCATGTAAAACGAGTCCCAATTGAAATTAAGTTCCAACTTACAAGATGCAAAATGGATTTTATTTTTCACAATGCAAATAGAACTTTACAAGTACTTTGCAATAAGAAAGACAAATTACGTGATTTTCTTTCTGGCAACAAGTTAATGGACCAAATATAACTTTGAGTCTCATTTTTCAATTTGTAGGAACAGGGTGTAGCTGCCAAAGAAACTTTTAGGAACTTCTTGAACTAAAATAAAATACTCTTAAAATACTCTTTACAAATAAAGCTAAGTGATATAGTATGTCTCTTTGATTGAAATTTCTTTGGTTGTGCTCACAGTTGATTCATTGATGAATAATTAACAAATAAACAAGGCACTTCCTATTTGTATCACCCATTCTATTCCAACCATATATATGCTAATGAGAAAAGACAAATGCTTCTTGGACGTTGGTTGAAGTCTGTAACGTGTCGTACTTTTTTAAAGTACTTTTTTGAGATTTCACCAAAAATTCAATGAATTTTTTCCAAAATATTTTATGCTTGAATGTTTCGGGTGGGAGAAATTGGACAAGTTTTTGCCGATTGAATAATAGCTCACAAATCCATCATAAATACTTATCATAAATAATATCATCATAGTTTTCCTAGAACACGTTGTTTATGAGTAATTTCCCCACATATTACGACATTGGGCAGTTACCAAGCAACGTGCTTCCGGAAAATGTGAAATTTTCTTGTTAATATCAGTGTCAATAAGCTACTCTCGCTGTTCGAACAGGGCATCTTTCCTATAAATCTAAAGGAGAACTATAATTCATATTCGTTTAGAGCTGGTTTATAAACATTTCACAAACTCAACTCGATTTGCCGACATTTCGGAATACAAAAATATTTATGTTAACTTTCTAATTTTAGACGGATACGTGATTTGGCACGTCGTCCTTTATAGAGTAGAGAAATATTTGATTAATGTGGCATTAAACTTTATAGCTGTCTGTGATCTATGGATCCAATTTGACCCAATTGTTTTTTAGTCGTCAGTTCGTACTAGGAATGTAATTGAACTTTAAGTGTGTATTATACACTATACACACTTAAAGTTACTATCATCAATATGCTGAATCGACCCACATGAAAACAAGCGTTTTTTCGCCAATCATTCACAGCTGTAATGCTCTCATTCAGTTGCAAGGCTCCTTTATCATGAATTCTTATTCTATCAATAACGTTTTCTTGCATTTTCTTTACAAATATTTCTCAAACTTGATAGAGCCCAGAAGGAAGAGCCTCGAGCGGGTAAGGGTCGGCTATTATCTTGGACGCCGGAAGCGTTTTGGGGAGCCTTCGTTATTTCAATTGTAGGGGAACCTAGAAAAACACACTGCTACCGCAGTCTATATCTGGCGATTGTGAGAAGGCTGTAACAGGGCAAGCAATCTGTCAACTCGCAACTGAAATGATGAAGTCGAAATACTTTCACCGACATCGAATAAAGGAATGGATTCTTGAAATATCTTGATTATTCTATAACTTAATTCTCTCAGTCAATTCGGTGGGAGAAAACAGTCGACATCGTCGTTGATCATACTCAAAGACTGGTGATAAATCAATCAATTAATATTTATTGACCCCAAAAAACAAATGTTAGAGAAAGCATAAAAGCATCTTGAAAGTTAGTTATAACTATCGATATATTCAATCATTAAAAATTTATTTCAATAATGAAACAATCCAATGGCAGAAGTTGTTGAATCAAATACTCCTTTAAGAGTTTCTTTTGAAGTGTTTGTCGGAAAAACTTTAGGTTAGTGTGTTATAAGTTAAAACTCCATTGAATAAAACAGATTTTTTTCCGTAATTTGTTTCGATTCTATCAACAGTACTCAGACTTCAGGACTGCCTAGTTTCATGGTCATAAATTGTTTTGATTTTATAAAATTTTTCATATGAATGCCCATTTTCATTTGTTACGAATTGAATGAAGGGACACATCATCAATTTATACAAATAGGTGACATCGGAAAGCTAATTTTTCACATATGAATCCAAAGTGGGATATCGGAAAGGTAATCTGAATATGCATTTCATTGCTTGATTTGCAGAGATTTTGGGAAACGTATGATCAAAGCATTACACCTAACTGATATCAAATATTGTAATTTTGAATAAATTAAGCTATTATATATTAAATTAAGCTGTTTCAAACAAATTGTTTTTCATCAATGTATAAAAAAATCACCCCTAATTATTCTATATTTTGCCCATTGAGGAAAATGATGATTTTCCAATATTAAATGCTAACTGTGACTATTCAACCACAACAATTTTTTTTTAATCGTCATTAATGCATCGAATAATTTCTTTATCTTTCTTCTCGCAATGAACCAGTGTTATATCATTCTATTTCCCATTTTCAGTGTGTAAAGTGAGCTATTGTTCATCGTGAAAAAAAGGAGTTCGGAAAAGGTGCCATGCGGAAAGACGAAATTATTTTTTTTTATTTTATTCACACAATGGAAGGTAAGGCCCCGTTAATCCATTGCTCGCACAAGTTTCGACTTCTGAGGGTTGACGTTTCCGTTGCTTAGCGGAACGAACAATTTGAAAACAACAGCAAACCAAGTTTCAGTTCACCCTTGAGATCAATGATATACGGCGGGCGCTGCGAAACATTCCGTTTGAAAAAACCGATGACCTCATTCTGATTGATAATTTGAGTTGAGGAAGACTTGATGAATAATATTTTGGAGGTTGCCAGACGAGATTATGGTCCAGTTTTTTTTTCGGCCCTATAATAGGAGTTTTCGATTCCATCGCTGTAGTTGTGAGAAAATATGTTGTATAGAATGCAAAAACCATTGACCGCTATTTCTCGACTGGAATGTTTTTGCAAGATCCTTTCAAACCTGGAACTGAAAGTTGCCAGAATAGCCCGTTGTCACTTTTATTATAAATCTCCTTCCCAGCGTCACATACCTTCTCTCGAGTTTTCGAGCGGGCCGCGCTTTTCTCAACAGTTTTTGTGACTTCAGTTATAGCTGAACTTCATCCATTATTATAACAGATACATTTTCCATAATTATAAAATAGCAGTACTTCGAATTTTGTGATAACTTTTTTGAAGTGAATAAATATCGCTATAATTAAAAAATTAAAAAAAAAGGCGAACGAAAAATTATGGTGAACTGGTTAATGAACCAAAATAAACTATTCAAATGCAGCAAGTCGACGCAAAGACGAAATTTCAGACAAATTTGAGAAGTTGTTTGATCCGAATGTTGATGAAGAACACTTCACGTGGTATGAAAGTTGCATGGCCAGCTATGTCGGCGAAGAAAAAATTCCTTGTCGTCACTGCATAGAAGTGCTGGAAGAAAGAGCTTCATCATCAACACAGGGCGTAGCTGGCCCATCAACTGACCCGCAAATCAAAAAGAAGCAACAGAGATTCGTCCAGTGACTCATGCTGTTCCATTTGTGGTACTATGACAAAAACCAAAACAAACAAACAAACCTCGTGTTATAGAAATTACGTTTTATAACCAAAATCTTCTAGTAACAAAAGAGGTCGACCAACAACAAACATCACAAAAACAGTTACTGGCTGCTTTTGACAAATTATTGGCGGATATAAAAGACGGTGTTTCGACGACCGCTTTTGAATTGACGTACTTGGCTCAACGCATGACTGTACTCGCTGAAGTAGAGGATGTAGTTCTAATCGTGATCTTACAGTGATGCTGATCGATAAATTTTGTGACAAGGTTTTATTCTCATATCTTACTGAGAGGAAGCAATCTTCTTTGGTTTTCATGGCAGGAAGTTCATTAAGGAAATTGCTGAACGTGTTCGTCGGCTAGACTATAGCAGAATCGTCATGTGTGCTAAAGAATTACGGAAAGAACTATCCACTTCTGAACTTACACCAAAGGACAAGTTGTGTGATGAAAGATGCCGCGAGGAAATGCACATTTACGCCGAAATGGAAGACTTTCATACAAGCCTCATTTAGCAGTCAAAATCTAATCATTCGATATCTCATGCTAAGCAGCAGGGAAAGACCGCTTCGAAAGCTCATAAAATTGAGCGAAGTATTATATCATAGGTCGCAGACAATTTGTCAATGAACACGAGATATATTGAGGATATGCTGTCCTTCGGAGGAGACGAAAAGCCGGCGGTCCTGAGTCCACGGTTGTTGGACTCGTAAAGGATCCCTACCTCTGGTTGTAATACCAGAGTGTTCGGCGAAATTTCCGGTTGGGGGAAATGTGGTCACCGGCGTCGATGATTGGCCTTGGTAGGGGAAACAGGCCAACGTTGAATAAATCATTTAAAAAAAGAACACCTCACACACTGCTAAGCCGAAACTAACTGAAACGGACTGAAAATATTTATATCAAGTCGTTCAACCAAAATCCCAGCTGGCTGCAAAAGGTTTTTTTCTTGTTTGAAGAATAAACTGCAGCTCGTTTAATTCCTCTGCAAGTATTCTCCAAATTTTCAAAAATCAATGCTGAAATAGAACTTTTTATTACCGGTGGATATGAAGACTTAAAAAAATCTTCAAGCTCCAAGGTAATAGGTCTTCTGAATTGCTAGACTTGAAGTCCAATCACCTAGAAGCAGATTGAAGGATTTTCAGCCATATTTTTGTTGCTGTTCGTGGAGGAATTGAACAAGTTTTTATAAATTGTGCAGATTCCCATGTTTTCGTACTCAACATCCACTTTTGGCATAAGCTATCGAATAGTAGTTGTTGAGAGATTTGGTTTGAAGGATCGGACAAAAAAACTCTTTTGAGCTGGGATTTAATTCAAATGTATCTGAAATTATTAGAACTTTTGATGTTCTGTATTTACATTGCTTAAGGGCCTCCGAACTTACTCCAATTCAGTTATGATAGAAGAGTTGTACCCGGTGCAAATGGCAAAACCACCTATGCCAAATTCTTTGATCAGGCTTTGCAAATATAATGCTGAATGCCTGATAATGTTTTGCACTTGTAGAAAAAGCGATATCAATTGTATTTCACTTTGCAAATGCATCGGCAATCATTGTCAAAACTTACCTGAATGGATTTTTCACTACTTATTAATAGGTAAACCACTTTTATTATTAAATTTGTAGAGAATTAGATCATGCCGTTTCTTTCCATACCTCACCTAAACCAGGTGTCAATAGTCAATAACAATTTATTTTCGCAGCTACAGCGATGGAATCGGAAACTATTATAGGGCCGAAAAAAAAAAATTGAACCATAATTTCGTCCGGCAACCTCCACAATATCATTTATTAGGTCTTTCTCAACTCAAATCATCAATCAGAATGTGGTCATCGGTTTTTGCATACGGTATGTTTCGCAGCGCTTGCACTAATATTCTTTCAGCGTAGTGATACATTCAAAATGTTCTGTAGATAAATGGGTATCGGTGCCAGTTTTGATCATGGAATATTCTTGTATTGTTTCAAGGAGGAAGCGAAGACGACCAGAAAAACGCGATAAAAAGCGTTGTAACGTGAAAATGTTACCATTTCTCGTTACTTAGATATTAATGCCTAATAGCTGAATCATTGTAGGGATAGACAATAATTTCAGTGTTTCTGCAGCAACTTTCTTTATTGACTAAACCGAAATATTTGAAAACAAACTATAAAACTTTCATATTGTTAAGATTGTTGTTTGAGACAAAAAGATATAATTACGGTTGTGTTTAGAGATCAGCAGTAACTTAATTCATCGTTCACTATGATTTAATCGGGTATAGTGTTCATTGTATTAGTCTAGTCGCGTTCATGAGGGTCTCTGATCTATCTGAAAAGATAATCCTGGGTTATTCAAGTTTTATATAGAGCCAACAAGATAGTTGAACTCAGCTGGAGGTACTCCATACTTACCGAATAAATCTCGTAGAAAACATTTTTAATAGCATTGTTTTGTTTTTCTCTTGTCAAATGTATTTAAATATCTTCAGGATTATAATTTCGTCAACTGACAGTCTACCTCTTAATTTTATCTAGTGGTGGCATGAACTTGACAGTTCCGTTTTCGGCGTGTTCCGTTGTTCTGTAGATTTCACCATAGGTAGATGTAATTTTGTACTTAACTTTTCTCTCCGGAGCCGAGGGCGCGAATACTTTGAATTGCCCAGAAATGCCTGTCATCTGTCATTGAATATCACCAATCAGAAATTTACACTTGTTGTTCGACTGTTTTATAGTTGGTCGTGATCCTCAAGGAAACGCAGGTTTTCAAATGTTTTTTTCCACATTTTTCCAACATGAAGATCATTTGCAATTTGTTGATACCAGGCCATCCAGCTTGGAGGTGAGTCGAGTTTACTCAGGGTCTTTATAGGTATCCAGAGAAACAATTTTCTGAACCCAAATCCATTTCTTTCAGATTTGAGGGCCTTTTTCCTTCGGAGGTTTTGCCACCTGTTTTACTTGATATCCATAGTCTCTAGTCTCCGGTTTCATATATTCTGAAACCTGCTTGTGGATCTCATCGAGCCCACTCCAGTAGTGTTTTGTCACCTAGATCGATTGGTATTGGGGAAGCGAGCCCTATCTGGGAATTCAGGAGTTACACCCTCAGTCCCTTCCCTTCTACTAAAGGGGTACTTGTCAATTTGCTACTATCGTCCAACAGGTCAACGAGACAACTACGAGCCCAGCCAACCAGTCCACCGGAGAGAAACTACTCTACCCCATGGTGCAGGTCTAGTAGAACTTCAGGTTGCACGTTCTGCAGCCAAACCGCCCTTGCAGTATCATTTTGAACTCCTGAGTTCCTGCTCAGTTACCTTTTCACCTTTTTATATTAGATTTTAGGTACCAATTTTTAATTTCACTGTAAAGGTAATACGGATGTAAATTTTGTTGTAGGCCTACAACGGGATGCTAAATGAATTACCTCTTAGTATTAATACCATTAATTTGCTGAATATCAATTATACCAATAGTATCGTATGATATACTACATTCGCTGTAAGGTTCTCACATCTACATATCAGTAACTGCTTTCGGAAATTATTGTTCTGCACCTAAATATAAGAAAGTTTCGTCATTACCACCAGAGAAACGTTTAGCAAGTCATATATGTCATTCCATATTAAAATTATATTAAACTCTACATGAGTCTACAAGGTGATTTTATTTGTATAACAACCACGTACTTTTTCTCTGTTATCACTGGTTAAATAGAGTGGCGCCCTCTGGCTACTCAACAAAAATCCTTACCTAGGCCATCGCTCACCAGTCTAGTAAGCCGCCGGTGCAAGTGTCAGCTGACTGCTTTTTTGAGGATTTCTAAAATCTCATTGGAGATCTGAGAAAAGGTAGTTTACCGTCACAGCGTATAATTTTATTTATGACAATTGCCACTCCTTGGACACCCGCTATTTCAATTGATATTGGGTTGAGTGCTATATTCTTTGATATTCGCGAGTAGGTTATCATATTATCTGTGCGTTGTTGTTTTAAATAAAGCTTCACCTAGATTGTAAAGATAATAATTATGACTGACATTATTGCGTAGTACTGGCGAGGGCAAAATGGGAGTACTTTGATATTCTCTCCCAATGTAGTCATCTTTGTATACTTGTATGAATCTCTATGATCGGCTCATTTCTTCACATATCTACTTTTCTTCAATGTAACCTGTTTGGAATGGATAATCAGTGATAGTGTTGAGTATTTCTATCATGCTTTCTAGAAAAAATCATACCGTCTTTGAAATGAACAATTTTTTATTCAATTCATTTATGTTCGCTTGGATCTGATTTTGAAAACATTTTTGGACCTACTAACTTAGGTTTTACATGTGAAGCGTAGAATGTACTCGTGGTCTGCGGATATCGTTCAAAACTAGGAAATATTCAATAATTTGACTGTTTTCTGATGAAACTTTGGAATTTGCTGATATTGTGAGAGTCTTCAATTTTGAGCTATAGTTCGAGCATAAGTTTTACTGAAAATCTATGAACAAAATATTTTATGGCAATATATCTTTCAATTTGCATTATAAAACGTCACTTCTCTCTTTATTTCATTTACTTCGAACCTTTTTTTTTGCAATAACATATTTCGCCATCGACTTCGATCGCAATCCTTCACTAAGAAAGCCTGGTCACTAACTTTCTACGCCATATCTCAGGAGCAGCATGGTTATTCGTGGATCTATCAACCAAGACACGTGGCAGAGTCATTTCTCAATACGACAGAGGAGAATTCCGAAAAAAAAAAATCTCTGCCCCGTTGGCGATCGAACCCATGACCTCACGATCACGGGAAAGGTATAGAACTGTAGCTCGGATTTACTCGACTTATCACTATGAAATTCGATTTGAAATTTCGTAATTCCAACCTTTAAATCCAAAAATATTTCAAATTGAGTTTTTCTATGAAAACTGGGAATATTTGGGAAAAATTGCCGAAGAAGTTAGAACTAGGTATAAAGTGGGCATGTTCGGGTGAAAGTCTAATATTTGTACACGGCGAGTTTTGAATGCACATTCTGCCCTAATTAGGTATTTAATCGCGTAAAGCTCGAATCTGAAGTCAAAACACTGCTTTCTCCCTTCGTTTGAAAGGTATGGCACTTCCAGGGGTATACCCAAGCTTATTTGAAGACTCAGATATTTTTAATTGCTACTCTACTCTATCTTTTTCAATAGCGCCTCACTTTGAACTCAGATTCGTGTACAAGGGTTGAAAATAAGTACAAACCCATTTTCGAAACGATCTACCATAAATTAATATACCTATGAAGGTTGTAGCCTATATTTTTCTTCCATTCATTCTTTCACTGATCATTCTTTACAAGTTTGATAAAAAAACAGATACCTGCAGAAACGAGTGATCGGTCCTTACATTAATTCAGAGATGTTTTTCCATTTGCCATGAAGTGTATTCGAGCCATTATGTTCAATGAAAATGAAGGGAATTAAGTAAGGGAAACGAATGATTATTAAGAGGATTCGAATGGCGGAAAAGATAAGTATCTTCGCAATCAAATCTAATGAAGATTTTTTCTCAATAATATCTCCAATACCATTTTCTCCTTCGTCATCAAATCATTATATAAATCCATTGTATTCTTATAATCCCAAATCCAATAACTGCTTATTATTGTTTCCGGTTTGGCGAACCAAACAAATGCCAAAATCGTTTCCAACCACCTGGAAGTAATGGGAACTTTTCCCTAATCGCATCACCTTTTCACCAGAATGTAACAGCAAGAAAATTGCTTTTTCCTCTTTCCCTCTTCTGTCGGAATCAACCAACAACTTGCATTTCTTGAAGATAGTTGATTCGATAGAGACCGCCTGTTATCTGCCAAATCACTCTTACAGTGGAATGATGGTCAGGATCGGATTTACCAATAATAGACCACAAGCCAATGAAATGATAACTTCTGAAACTATGCCGTCTGTTTCCAGCAATATAATTGACGAATACACGGCAGAAAAGAATTTCTCTACACACGTACTATAATTAATAATGCACTGATTAGCCCATAATCCGTTCCATAATGGAATCCATTATGATACAGATTTTTCATAACGATACAGATTTTTGATCAACTGGAAATCCAATTCAGTGGCGGAAAGATACATTGAAAATTTGATTCGGAATAAAATGAGCATTTCCGAAACAAAAGTGAATTCTATTGTCACTAGCAATAATAAAATAAATGTGAACATTCCTTCCACTTCCAGATCAGTGGGACCTGGAATTAACTATTCAGAAATTATTATGTTTAATATAAATATAAATAGAATGTTTATAGTCTTCCTATATCCATGGTGATACCCTAAGTAATACCAATAACTATAATTTTGTATTTTTTTTAAGAAATACGAGTAATTACTATTATTGTGTTCACACAAATACGATATTTCTAGTTCTTCAATATTCATCGGATATAGTTTTATCCATCGTATAAAGTACCACTGTGGACTGATATAATTATTTCATTACATTAGTGGAATAATGAGAAATGAAATCTTGAATCAATTATATCTCACTTATCTATTAATATTATTGACATTAATATTTATCTTCATAATCATGTCGTTCTTTGTTTCATCATATTTCACTTCGTTTCAATGAAAAACTTAAAATAATTATCATAAGTTTCATGACGCATAGTGCCCATCTGAGTTTTTAATAAATCTCTAGAATCAATGGATGTCTCCTTTTCTAATGAAATATCAGTACCAAGAGAAACTTGGATTTTTTGCTTTATCATGCTCATCATAGGATGCGCAATATCTTCTACATCTAAACTTCTGGACCCACCATGTCGTTTGATTGTTGTGAGATCAGCACTAGTGCGCCACATACAATGGCCGCTTTGAGCTTCTGCGTTTGACAGATTTAAAAATGAATAACAGGTTGTTGAGTATATTTCTGATTTGCGTATCATAAATAAAACTGTCGTTGGATAACTTGACCCGACACAAGGATATATATAATCTTCACGTTTCGACAGTAGTGATTGTGAATCGTACTTTTATAATTGTGAATTGAGATGAAATGCTGTTCTTAGTATCTGGTATAGACACGAGCAGATATGCGCCTCTGTCTTGCACAGCTTGTCCATTCTATGTTGGCACGGAATTAATCACGTTTATGCGCGGACATGCGCGGCAGAAAGCACATGACGGCTGAAAGTATAATCGGAGACAAATACTTTTCTCATTTCCACTATTATTTCGAAATCAATTTCCAGTAGGTGTTTATTGCTCATAGCGATGAATAGTCTATTAATGTATATATTTTACATCTATCAGTTATGAAGAAATATTAGATGCATAATTCTTCATGGATTAGCTCTAAGAAAAACGAAGGCTAAAGACAGTCTGTTTTGACTGCCTAGCTCTTGTAGTTTTTCTAGGCGATTTCAGAACAGTTTGGAATTAATCTGAATGGAGCTGATTGCTTTTATAGCTGCATGGATATCAGAATAACTTCCAATGGTCTCTTCCTTAAACACTTGCCTTAATAACTCTTCTGCGCAATGGCGTATTGCTGCAGTTTCTGTCTGCAATATTGTCACTACTTTACCCAAGATTAATGAGACTTTTGTCTTTGGCTTGGCTACATAGATTCCTGCTCCTAGACCTTACTCGGTTTTTGAGACGTTTGTGTAGCTGGCAATGCCTGCATTAGTTAGAGGTCCTCCCTTCCATAAATCTCTGCCTGTTACAATTGTTTTAAAGTTTTTCCCGAAGCTATACTTGGGAAGCATCTCATCCGATGGCTTTCCCGTTATGGGGTCATTTTCCAACTCTTTGTCTAGCACGTTGTACATGTATACAAAGATATATTTATATACTTCCATTTTTGGATTTGACCAGCAATTCGTACACCATTTTGTAATACCGGGTTGAGACTGTAAAATATTGGCAGATTGTCCATTATAATTTCAGTTTAGAATTGAGAACAAACAATATAAAAAAATCCACATCAACATTTTCTGTATGACGAGCAGCATACAAAATTAAGAAGACAAATACTTTAATTTCCTTGGAAGAGCATTGCAATGCACGATGGGCAACAGCAAAGTGTTTCGGTTCAAACTCCCAACGTTTATAAATATCACTCTATTGAATAAAATTATTACTTCGAAAAATCAGAATGGATTGGAAATAATGAAGTCTAAAGGTTCGTTGCGTTTGCTCAGTTCTCCCTTACTCCACGGTGCGGGGAGTTGTCATTGGCTAACATAACCAGCGCGTCCGCTAACTGGGTCGGAATATTGGAAATCATGGACCCGTCCTGCTAAGGTTTTGACGACATAATAATAATTATGAATGAAAAAAGGGGAACATTTGAAAAGAGATTCTGGTTGAGTCTTCAAGTGATGACTGAAAAATTTCGAGGTGCGATCGGTCCAACTTTTACCTCGCTGATTCCTTTCAGCTGAAACGGTATTGTATTGGAGCAAGAGTCTTTTTCGATTAAATGGGGTTTTTCTCCATTTAAGGAGTGCTTTCCACGTAACATCGTGAGTACAATCAAGTTTAAACAGATTTTATGCATACTACTGCTTCTCATTTTAATTTTGTTCACTTATTTCAATCCCTTCTCTCTAATTATGAATTTCAGTGATCAATTAACTGTACATTCCAATTGTTTTGTTTGGCTTTCATTGTTTTCAGCTTAGCCTAGTTTTCCAACATAATCATATTTGACAGGTTTCAATAGTGGTGGATCATATAGACAATGGAAGTTCGGCCCGATATGTCATTCAACACAGTCGAATAAATGGGTGATTGCTGGTCCCGAAATAAATGAAAATAATAATACAAAAATATATGGTTATGTATAAATATATTTTGGAAGTACTAAACTCCTGCAATATCACCATCATCGCTTTATGAATCACTACCACTATCGGAACTATTTTAAAATTGAAATCTACATTTTTAACGGAAACATACTGCCTCATGTTTTGAAACATTGTGACTCATTCAATTTTATAATGCCCTATAGATCCACTTTCAGCATGTCATTCGTGAAGGGGATATGTCACGACTCCTTAGCCACATCTTCATTTCTTCCTTGTTTGAACTAAAATTAGAAGGTTAATTAATTTCCATATTGTGATATGGAGCATCACAAATGACAAGAACAATGTCAGGGGGCTAATTCTATAAACCACTTGTGATTCTCAAAATTCATTTCTCCGTGATAACCCCCTGATTTGATCTGTGAATTGAATTCCAAATATGCATTGGGAACAGAGCCATTTTCACCCCCTGCATGGAGTATAATTAATATGAATACGAAGAATGAATATAAGTTTCATCTATATAAACTATTGGACGGCCTTTTTCGAAATTTTCTTAAACTTCTTAGAAACGTCGACCTTTTTTATTGAACATCTGTTTTTTCCGTTGATGGGGTGCTATTAGTTGTTGTTTTTCTTCACCCAAATCCTATTTTCCTTCTAACTTTCCTCAGGCTTTCATATACACCTCTATAATTGTATTCGTTTTTAAATTCATGATGTATTAAAAGGAAATTTTTTCTCTGTCATTCTGAAATTTATAAAAATTCTTCTAAGAACTGATTCGTAAAAATTACCTGAAGTAGTGTTAAGATGACACTGACTTCTTTTTTGATGTCGAAAATGCAGGACTCTCACCATTCTATACCTTCTCCATTTCCTTTACTATCCTCTAGACAGTGCGTTCACTCACTCCACTAGCAAGATAAACTCGAAATAGTTTTGGAGTGCTTTATCTTTTTTTTTGCTTCCGCTTCTACTCGCATGAAATTCAGAAGATTGCTTGAAATTTCACGACTTTGGCGCGTAGCACTTGCCTTTTATTCTCGACATTAATGCAATAACGAAATGAAAAAATAGTTTTATAATTATTACAACTATAATAATTATTACAACCATAGGTTATAACAACGAATATCGTAATTTTATGATTCATTTTTCTGATCTCAGCCACCTTCATAATTTGAAATGATTTTCAGACAGAAATCACAACATGACGAACGAAACGAAAATCTCCGATTTAAATGAAACGATGCCGAACAACAACAATTTTTAGAACAATTATTCAATGGATATGTTCAGCATAACGTAACATGATTCAAGAGAGAAACATTATTTACAATTATTCTCGTAATCATTCATCATTCATTGAATCAATCTGAGAATCCACGAAATGATCTTATGACTTTACAACAAATAGTGCGTGAATTCAATCCTGTGTCACTTAAACTTTTATAATACTCGTATATCATATTTGGTCCGCCAGTCCTGTCGAGCCGAATTTATTTCTACTTTTGACACGATCTGTACCTAAAAAATGTATCAGTGTGCAAGTGGAGAGCCGGAGTTACCGTGCCAACCAGAAATGTATGAGCTGTACATCACTTATTTTCAAATTTGTCAATTCTTTCACGTGTGATCTTTCCGAAACCTTTCTTCGCCTGGTATCTTCTCTACTCATTTTTCAGAAAGACTGTGGGCTCAACATACTTCCCAATATCTATGTTTTTATAGGCTTGACCAAATGGAATGAATACAAACGGGTAGGATGGGGAAGAATCTGATTGAGCGATGGCGTTGTCGAAGGCTTCTGACTGTGTGAATCACAGAATACTTCTGGGAAAGTTAGAGAGATATAGTTTCCGTGATGCGGCCCTGAAATGGTTCAAGTCTTATCTCTATAAACGTAGACAGGTGGTCTACTCTGATGGTCTAACCTCTCATGAGTCTTTGATGGATTGTGGAGTACCACAGGGCTCTGTCTTAGGCCCCTTATTATTCCTGCTTTACGTGAATGATCTTGCACTGTTGGATATTGCAGGTATATTCACAATTTTTGCAGATGATACCACCATTTCATGGCATAATAAAGACACTCATCACTTGAATGCAATAATAGAAAATGACATTCACAAGGTCAAGAAATGGTGCGACGCCAATCTGTTGTCCTTCAATGTAAATAAAAGCCACATTCTCACCTTCAAATGTTTGTTAAACCCAATTTCAATAGGTGATAAATGTCTACGAGAATCCTCTTTGGCTAAATTCCTTGGGGTATTTATTGATAGTAGGTTGACGTTCAAGGAACATGTCTCAAGTTTATGTACCAAACTTGCCAAAGGCTGTTATGCACTTATAGTCATATCCAAGGAACTCGACCCGACCATGGCAAGAAAAACATATTTTGCAGTTATAGAGTCACACCTGAGATATGAGATCTGCTACTGGGGAAACTCCGACAAAGCATCATTCAATATGATATTTAAGCTCCAAAAAAGAGCTGTCCGGTATGTTTGTAGGGCTGGCTTCAGAGATTCATGTCGACCACTATTCAAATCACATAGAATAATGACCCTTACCTGCATATTTATACTAGAGACGGTGTGTTTGATGTTTAAAAAACATAAGTTAAATAGAAACACCATAAGAAACCCTAGTTCCCTGACTAGACAGATGGATAATTTGGATCTTCCCAAGCCCAACACTACACAAGTTAAAAATTCACTCATATATAACTCAAAAAAAGTTTTTATTCATTTACCCCAGAATATCAAAAATCTAAATTCAGAAAAAAAAATTAGGAAAAGTGTCAGAGTTACTGTTTGATAAGGCATACTACAATTTGGATGAGTTTTTAAACGATTCGCCTTAAATGTAAAACTGATGATTTGTCTTTGTTGTCTTGTGTAGTAGGCTTGTTATACTTGTTTTTACTTTTTTGCGATTTATTTGTTTATACACATTAATCTCATCTCATATCATTCGTCTCGACTAATTTTTATAATTGTTATACTTCCACTTTCATACTTTACTTGTATTTTGTACCTTTATTAGTTTAATGATTATTTGTGACACTTTGTCAATAAGAAGTTTTCTTAGACAATAAAGTTTCTATCTATCTATCTTTCATATTAATCAAATATTAATTTCTGAACGGAAGAGGACAAAGCATCATCTTTGGTGCTTCTTCTGGGAAAAAAGTATTTATATGACGTCTTTCGTCGCCAAGAGGAGGGTATATGATTTTTTATTCGAAATAGAAAAGGGATTTCATGACATCTTGTGGAAGTGGACGTTCAGTTCTCTATCAAATACTGGACTAATTTCGAAAACCAAATCAGCACTTCCATGTGTGAAATGAAACCTCTAATAACCCAAAAACGGCTGATTGGAGAGATAATTGAATTATATCTTCCACAAGGTATCACAAGACTTCCTCTTTCATTGAAAAATAAATTGAGAGCGTCACACAAATACTTCTACCGTCAAAAATGCCTGACATGTACCTTTTTCGTGTGAACGCTATTCGATCTTGATATCTTTTTCCATTCAGAAAGCTGGAATTAACATCTCCAATTAATAAGGTCACATCCGATATTGGGGGAATCAACATACTGCGGGAATGTTCAATCGTTTATTAACCCATAATTGAGACTGGTGATAATTCGGGTTTCACGTGTAATTTGAGCTGAAATAATAGGGAGCAACGGGAACAAGTTTGACGTTAATGTGGTTAGTTGGCCATTGATTTCGATGGGTACGGTGCAGTCAAAGGCCAATGAGAGTAATTGTTTGATCACGGGATTTTGATGGATATTCATCGAGTGGGACAATCCTTCTAGTAATGAAATTAATCAAAATTGAACAAATCTCAAAACATGTGAATCATGACCAACGATGTATGCATAAAACTCCTCGATTTTCTAATGATAGATTCCAATTTTATTTTTGATTCAACTTGATTTCTTCTGGAATATGAACGACTTGATTTCAAAACGACAATATTATTATCCCAGAAGTTTTTAGTAATGAACAACAAAAACTGAAACGGGTGAAAATATCAGAAATTTCGATACCTGTAACTGGGAGATTATGAAGGGATCTTTTTCTTCTCGGACTGCAAGTGTGAACTCCACTGCCTTATTTCCCAGAATTCATCACTTGTGTCCGTGGAATTTGAACAACTCCCTATTTTTCTTTCCTTTGAGTTTTGTAGTATGATGGGAAATAAAGACCTTTATTATTATTATTATTATTGTGATAACTAGGATATTGTTGAGGAGTCTTGCGATGATTATTCATTTCAAAGCAATTATAATATTATTTTACCTACACCTAAAAACTAATACTTCTTCATAATGAATATTCATTTCCTGCGATATATCCTATATAATAGGATAATATAAACAACGGTGGATGAGTTAATTTTGAAATTATATACAGGGACATTTTCAACGACTTTTACTTTGACTTTCCATCGCAATAACTCAGTAAATAGTCAGGAACCCTTGTTCCAGCTGTACTTGAAAATCAAAGAGGAGAAAATTTGGGTGACTCGAAATGCATGACATCCGGTGGTTGAATCTTGTTGTGTTGTGAATACCAACAACGCTGATTATCTGAAATTGCATTCAGATAAATGAAACATGCAAAATATACTTTTCAGCTACTTTGGTCTCGGTAGTGAAGTGGTTAGCATATCTTCTTATCAAGCGGAAGGCTAGGGTTCGAATCCTCGCCGGGCCACCTTGCTGGGTAATCGCACGTTAAAAGGTAAGGCCTCGTTGACCTATTGCTCGCACAAGTTTCGACTCCTGAGGGTTGACGTTCGTCAGCTGGTTAACGGAACAAACAATTTCAAAACAACAACAACAAAAATGCTAGAATGCATTCAATTTGATTGGAATCTCTGGTGAAAAAATTCCAATAGAGATCAATTTTTCTACCACCTAACTGAAAACACTTGTTTCCACACACTCTCGTAATGACATATTTCGTCACATTTATTTCAGTGAAATTCAAGATTGATAAGAGATTTGTTGAAATTCCACACGAAACATGGTTCATTAGAGGACCAGATGAGATTTTTGAAAAAGTAGACATGAAAATTATGTATGAAACATCTAACAGATTCAACAACTACAAGGGAATCCGGAAGATGGGGGGGGGGGGGGAACCAAAAAGTAGAGGATACACAATAAATAGCTCTCAGGCTCCAACGAAAAGTACATTGATCAAAGTCGGCGAGTTATGAAAACTCAATTCGAAAACCCGATACGGGACGTGGACTAATATTAATGTTGTTGCCTCTCCTGGAATTGAACTGAAAAGTATTCTCATTTGCTACACCGTGTGATCTTCATCATTTGACGCGATTCTCGTGAAAACAGAAATTAATATAATATACTATTCATGACTGAGAATTTTAGTTCCTTGAGGGACATGAGATTCGAAATCTGTATTTGCAAGTATTGCAGACTACTGACACCAGGTCGGAGAAAATGCCTGATATTGGTTTCGTTAATGCAATGATTTATAACTGAATAGCTTGCAAACCTTTTCTTCGAAATTGTTACGAATATCGTTCGCAAAGAGATACTACGAAATATGCTTTTGTTTTCAGAAAAACGAGTGAGAATTTTAGCGTATATTACTTGATCGGACACCATTCCTATTTGAGTTCCCGAGTTAAATAGATCGATGGTGTTTTAATGTGCCCGTAAAGATAAACGGAGCCGTTATTTGATTATGTAATCGAATTACCTAATTCGAACAATGAACGATAGAAGAGAGGTCCCGCTTTCGTTTGTGGAATCAGCAAATGTCTCAACAAGGGTAATTGTTAATTGACTTCAGGGGAAAGTCCTTTGTTCCTTTTGTGTTTTTATGAATTTGAACACGTAATTCAGCTCTTAAAAGGCCTCTGAGGGTTTGCTCTTTCAGGTTTCGAAAGAAAGCCGCAAAAAGCAATGTTTGGCATTGAAAGCTTTCCGATGTAGTTCCTGAAAAATACAGGGGTACGCAAAAGTCCGGGGTGAAATTAATATCTGTTTAACCAATAACTTAGGAAAAAATCGCTGAAATACGTCAATTGATTTCAAAGTGTAGGCATTTTTTGGCAATAAAATGATTTTTTTTCAACCCCTTAGGTGCAACCCTCCCCAACTTATTTTTCAAATGCAAACCTATTTCGTGTATGGACTCATTGAAAAGCTCGAAAAAAGTGGAAGCTGGAAGAAATTTCTTACGAAGAAATTCCAAAGAACGACGGCCTACAAGCCCGAAGAAAAGTAGTTATACTAACATTATTTTTCTTTGATCAATCAATCCCTAATTTCATTATAGACCAAAAATTTGATTTTAATTTGATTTTCTCATTTGTTTTGTATTTTAGTCCTTCCCTTCTTAGCAACAGGTTTCAATAGAGTTAATAATATAGACAATGGAAGTCCGAACCATTACCATCCAGATATTCGTTTATCGATGATAGTGGATTCCCGCACAACAGGGCAGTTTTCCGCTTTTGGTCTGACCAAGAAAAATTGGTGGTGCTCCACTTTTCGTTGAATGCACCTAGGATTCAGTGCACAACTATTTTCTTTTGAAACTTTGTTATTTTCGATTTTCGCAACAATTTTTTTCAAATATTCTCTGTAGGAGGAATGGTTTGGTAGATAAAGCGCGAAAACCATTAGCACCCCTTTTTCCGAGATGGCGACCACACAACGAGTTTGTCGATCTCAAAAACTTGGATATAAGCTCACCCTAACTCCTTCCCACACAACAAAAAAAATGAATTGCGTCTTCTGATAAACGCCCGCTGAGGCCTAAAAATGTAAAATTTCAATGGACTTAGTGAATTATTCCAAAGATCCCTATAATCAAGATAACATTTTCGACAGATTATCTTATTCATTATTATAATCGTTTCCATTATATCATCGAAAAAGATCACACATGTGTGAATGAAACTGAATGAAGTGAAATAAAAAAAGTTTCTCACCCTTTTGTCTATCGTAAGCGTTGATGCATTCCGAAGTCATGAACTGGCTGATGAGCGCCGTCTTTCCGACTCCCGGGGCTCCCAGCAGCGCCACCGTGTACGAGGACACCTCCGGCAGGTTTTGCTCCGGCTCGTCGAGCACGGGGGAGGGGGTGCTGCCCCCCATGGCGGGGGGGCACAGACTGTTGCTCCGCGAGCGCCGTCTCCGGAAAGAGTCGCCTCTGTTTACGATACCTGCAAGTAAGAAATATAGTCATGATATTTTTCTAACAAAGTCGGTGCGCACTCTCAAAGACAGGCTAGGAACAATTCGTTCGGGTCAGTCTCAACTCACCTGCATAGTAGGCTGATGGATTAACACCTGTCACCAGTCAGGAGATAGTAGTTTTCTGACACATGTAGGCCCATAAACCTACTGTGAAGGTGAAAGAGACTAACTTGAACGAATTGTTCCAAGATTGTTTGGTACTGATTATAATAAGAATAATAGGAATTGAATGAACCAAGGTAGATTCAAAGTTTCAGCGAATCGAAATCAATTATCACGAATAAGTTCTCTAACAGAAAATCCAAATTGTCAACATCCAACACTATCTGAATTTCCATTGTCGATGTCTGAACCAATACCATGAATATCGAGGGTATCGTATTTGATGTGAGAATCATAGCCTGAGTTTTGGCTATTCTCATATACTATTATTTCGATCGCTCAAATATTAACTGAATTTAGCATATATCGTTCAGTTCATATATTGAGTAGTAGTTTTTGAGCAGATGTCACAACAAGCAACTCACAATACGCAGAGTTCAATAACATTACGATATTAAATGAAAAGTAAAGGCCTGTAGTTATCTTCGTACCACAATAACGGATATTCTTCAATAAGACTTTCAATACAGAATATATCTCTTAATACAAAAAAACTCTAATATTGAATAATCAATAATAATTGTTTTTTCCGTTTCCAGTCAACCTCTCACATACACGGCGATTTATCGATAGGTCACCACATTACTCCCCCACTCAATGAAAAATACTGTTGATCTCCTTGACGAATTTTACTCTTCTTCCGAAACGCGTTGTATAAAATTCTTCATGTTCGGATGATATATTCGATGGACTATTTCGCTCATGAGGATCATTTTTCTTCGTGACTTGCATATCTTCATTTTTGATGAAAGCTGATTTGAGCCTTTCTATTGATATATTCTTTTTTTTTGTTATTCATCAATAAAGTGAAATATTTTTCATTCCGTTTGAGGACCTTATATGGACCAGTATAGGGCTGTTGTAAAGGTTTCTTTATGGAATCTACTCTCACAAACACGTGATTAGCAGTTGATAGTTCTTTGTGGATGAAGATTTTTCTCTTACTATGATCGGAACCTGCTGTTGTTTTGATTTCTCCCATCCTGTTTTTCAATTTCATTTCAGCACTACTAATTCCACCTAAAACTTCTTCTGGCACAATTCTTATACCAAACAATATAGTTGGTAAATCTACTATAGAGTGACATTTCATTGCAGCCTTCATGGTTCTATGAAATCGTTCTATCATTCTATTTGAACTGGGGTGATAGGGTGAAGTCCGATAATGTTGGAATCCCATAATTTTCAAAAATTCTGCGAATAGAGAACTTTCGAACTGCCTTCTTCGATCAGAAGTAATTCTAGAAGGTACTCCAAATCTTGTGATCCAACCATCATAGAACGTTCTAGCCACTGTTTCAGCACACATGTCTATCATCGGGAAAGCTTCTATCCATCTAGAGTAACTGTCTATACATGTGAGACAGTAATGAAATCCATTCGATGGTGGTAGAGGTCATACTATGTCAATGTTTATATGTTCGAATCTGGATTCTGGAATCATATAATTTTCAACAGGAGCGACAACATGTTATTTATCTCAGATTTTTGACAAGGAATGCAATTTTGAACTCATGTCCCAATATCTCTCTCGATTCTTGGCCAAATATACTTGTCTTGATAAGTTTAATTGTTGCTTTAATACCAGGATGGAATAAACCGTGGAATCTATTGAATATCTCCTTTCTTGAAGTCTCGGGTACATATGGTCTAATATAATCGCTTGAAACATCACTAAATATCTTCGTGTTGGTACCAGGTAATTCAATTTTTTTCAGAACTAGGGATGTTTTTTCAGATAATAGATTCTTGAGTTCCTCATCTTGTAGCTGTTCTTCCTCCCATTTAATGTGGTTTATGGTGTTCGGAAACGAAATATCGGAGACTCTAGATAATGCATCTGCAACAACGTTTAGTGAACCAGAAATATATCTGATACCAGTCGAAAATTTACTTATAAAGTCTAAGTATCGACTTTGAATTTTCTGTTTTTTTATTGAATGCATACATCAAGGGTTTGTGATCGGAATATATCCTAGAGTCACGTCCTTCTAGCATAAAACAGAAATGTTTTATAGCTTCATATATGGCAAGAAGTTCTCGATCATAAGTACTATATTTCATCTGAGCTTCAGATAGCAATGAAGAAAAAAATCCTAATGGTTTCCAAGTTCATTCTTGGAGTTGCTCTACTGTTGCACCAATATTTGTGTTTGAAGCATCGACCATCAGTGATAATGGAGACGATGAAGAAGGATGGAACAATAAACCAACATTAGCACTTATTTTCTTCAACTCCTCAAAAGCAGATTCCTGTCGAGCATTCCATGAAAGTTTTTTGTTACATCTTGGGTTTCCTTTCTGAAATGCGTTCAAAGGTGCTTGTATTTCGGCAGCCTTCGGAATGGATGTTCGATAAAAATTACCCATTCCCAAAAACCTTCTCAATAATTTCAAATCTTTCGGCTTTTCATAATTTATTATGGACTCAATTTTTCTATTTGTGGGTTTGATGTCGTTTTTGTTAACACAATAACCCAGAAATTCAATGGAATTTTTCCCAAATTCACATTTTTCTGGATTGATTATGATTCCATAGTCATTGAGTCTTTTGAACAATTGTCTCAGATGATTTTTATGCTCTTCCTCATTTCTGTAAGCGATCAAAAAATCATCAACATTCAGAAAGCAAAAATCTAAATCTCTGGTGTTTTGTTGGATATAACGTTGACATGTTTGCGCAGCGTTTCTTAATCCGAACGGCATCTTCAAGTATCCATATAATCCGAAAGGTGTTATGATTGCTGTTTCTGCAATGTCTTCTTCCGCCATTGGAATTTGATGAAATGCCTTCACTAAATCGATTTTTGAAAATACATTTTTGTTGTTAATTCTTCCACATTCAATCTGCGAACTCTACAGTGAATTGGTTGGCCTTTTGTGATTATTCGATGACAAATATTACTGTTGTTGGATGTTCCATTCATAGTATTTCGAGTGAGGTCAGGGAATTCGGATAAAAGGCTATGATAGGGAATATCATGGTTGAACACATGATGAATATTCTCACGTTTTTGGAACAATTGAAACGTCAGATCTACTGTCAATGAGGAAATGCATCTTGGTTGCAGGATCATGGATGAAAAGACGACTCTTTCTTGGGCCAATTTCATCAGTCGTCATAATTGACTGGCCTGTTCGTTTTCCGATTCATGATTGTCTTGGAAACTGCATGGTGAAACACATCTATTTGCCTTTTCATTATATTGTTACGATATATCCTTGGGTTCGTCGATTAAAACACCAAACAACACTAAACTTCTTTTATTATAACTCGCTATCACAATACAATACAACACAATCACTTAAATCGCTCTGATAACTTTCCAATGCTCGCTCGCTACTAAAACTCTCTGTACTAACAATTCTGCTGTCGGCGTCCGCACTCCCGCTTATATATGCTCGCTCATACAGCGGAGAATCATCTAGACAAATCTAGACAATCGAATAATCTAGGCGAGCCGCGATCACGCCGGTATGATCTTTCCTGGAACGGTCGAACCAATTCGCATTCATAGCCGGCAGGGCCGGCGCCAGCACATTTCGTTACATTATCCCCCTCTCAATTTTGATCGTCCCGATCAAACAATACGTCATTATCGCCATTGTAACGTTTAAGTCTTTCTAGGTGAACGACCTTCATTTTTGCTCTGGGGCTACGTTGAATCCTGTACACCACGTCATTTATTCTCTTGACTATCGAATAGGGTCCTTCCCAGCATGGTGTTAGTTTGGGAGAAATTCCTTTTCTACGACGAGGGTTGTACAGCCACACTCGATCTCCTTCTTTGAATCCACCAGTATTTGCCTTGAGATCGTATCGAGCCTTCATCCTGTCACTAGTAATCTTCAATCTTCTCCTCGCAATTTCGTGAATCCTTATCAGGCTGTCTCGCAGTTCATCGGCATAATCCTGTACCTCTTTTTCCTCAGTGCTTGGGGATCCGAACACCAAGTCACAGGGCAAACGAAGATCTCTTCCGAAGATGATACTGGATGGGGTGAGCTTTGTGGAATCGTGCACAGCTGCCCGGTAAGCCATCAAGAATAGTTGAAGGTGTCGATCCCAGTCTTTTTGATGCTCTTCTACTACTTTGGAAAGGTGTTCTTCCATAGTCCTGTTGAACCTCTCGACCATGCCATCAGACTGTGGGTGGAGGGCAGTTGTTCTGGTCTTGCTAATTCCCATCAATTCACAAACTTTCCTGAATAAATTCGATTCGAAATTTCTTCCTTGATCGGAATGTAGCTCCATTGGCACTCCAAACCTTGTAAACATGTTGTCCACCAGGGCTCTTGCAACGGTGGATGCTTCTTGATTAGGCAAGGCGTAAGCTTCAACCCATTTACTGAAATAATCCATGGCAACGAGGATGTATTTGTTGCCATCATTCGTCATCGGGAACGGTCCAGCTACATCGATGGCGATTCGTTCGAAGGGAGCACCAACATTGTATTGTTTCATCTCGCCCCTTGATCTTGTTCTAGGACCTTTGCTTGCTTCGCATTTTGGGCATCTTCGGCACCATCTCTCGACATCTTCTCGACATTGGACCCAGTAGAACCTTTGCCGTATTTTATCCAAGGTCTTGTTAACTCCTAGATGTCCACCTGATTTACCACCATGAATCTCTAACAAAACATCCTCTATTCTCGACATAGGCACAACCAGTTGGGAACTCACTTTCTTGCCATCGACTGACTCCCAAGCCCTCTTCAGTAGGCCATTCTCCACAATCAAGGAATCCCATTGTGCCCACAATGCTTTGAACGTTGGTGATCGATCTGAGATGTCCTTCCAGGTGGGTCTTTCCGCTCCATTTTCTTTCCATTTCAAAAATTCTGCAACGTTTGGATCATTTTCCTGGTCTTGTCGCATCTTTGCTGTCGTCCAATTGTCGTCTACTATCAATCTCACTTGGTTGATTCCTTCGCGACGTTCAATTCGCTCACAGTGTTTACAAGTATCCGAACAAGGTCTTCTTGACAAGGCATCTGCGTTGTTATGCAATCGTCCTGGTCGATGTTTTATCCTGAAGTGATACTGGTTCAACTTCTCAATCCACCTTGCTACTTGTCCTTCAGGAGTCTTCATTTCGAGTAACCACTTCAGAGCTGCATGATCTGTTCTGATTAGGAACTCTCTTCCGTACAGATATTTGTGGAAGTGGTCTACAGCCTTGATTATTGCCAGTAGCTCTTTTCTCGTTACGCAATAATTTCTTTCTGGCTTGGTGAGTACTTTGCTGTAGAACTCGATTACTTTTTCCTGACCATCTTGCTCTTGTGATAGTACGGCTCCAATACCATTATTACTGGCATCTGTGTCCAAAACAAACAGGCCTCGTTGACGTGGGAAACTTAAAATGGGGCTGGAACATAGAGCAACTTTCAGTTTCCCAAATGCTCGTTCACTTTCGTTGGACCAGACGAATTTGACTCGATCTTCTGTCAACTTATGTAGGGGTGCCGCAATATCAGCAAATCCTTCTACGAAACGACGGTAGTAGGTGCAGAGACCTAGGAAACTCCTCACTTCATGTTTGTCTCTTGGTCTCGGCCAGTCTCTTATCGCCTGTATCTTCTTTTGGTCTGTTCGGATACCGTCTGATGAAACTGTGTGACCTAGAAAATCCACTTCTTTCTGGAACAATGAACATTTCTGAAGATTCAGTTTGAGGTTGGCGTCCCTGAATCGTTGAAAGACTTCTTGCAGGTTGTGCAGATGTTCTTCGAATGTCTTTCCCATGACCAAAACGTCGTCGAGGTATACAAGACAAGTTTTCCAAGTGAGCCCCCGAAGGACCAGCTCCATTAGTCTCTCAAACGTTGCTGGAGCATTGCACAATCCAAACGGCATAACAGTAAACTGGTAAAGCCCACTCCCAGTCGAGAATGCAGTCTTCTCCTTATCGTCTTCATGTATGCCCACTTGCCAGTATCCGCTCTTCAGATCTAATGTTGAGAACCAACGGGAACCTGCCAAAGTTGTTAATGTGTCATCTATTCTTGGTAGAGGGTAGCTGTCCTTCTTGGTGACATCATTTAATTTCCTGTAATCGACACAGAATCTCGTAGATCCATCCTTCTTGGAAACCAACACAACAGGTGCAGACCAAGGGCTCGATGACTCTTCAATCACACCGTCCTTCATCATCTTGTCGACAAGCTCTTCCACCTCCTGTTGCTTGGCGAATGGAATTCTTCTTGGTGGTTGCCGAATCGGATGAGCTTGGCCAGTATCGATTCTGTGTTTGACCAAATTAGTTCTTCCTGTTGTTGTCGAATCAAAAATGTCACTTTCACTCCTGATGAACTTCTTGGCAGCTTTCAGTTCCTCTGTTGATAGGTGTTGACATGATTTTTCAAGAGTTGATATAACACTTTCAGAGTCTGCCTTCATTTCTTGATGTTCATTTGAATTACAAGTCGCTACCCAAGTAACAGATTCACATGTTCCAATAACATCGCCTGCCTTAACAGTTATTTCTCTAGGAAACACGTTGGCAACTCTCACAGGAATCGTTTTGTTCGTTTTAACTAAGGCTCGTGCAAACACCAAATTGCTGGGGGATTCATCACATGGCTGGACTACTCCAACGCAGCACCCAGGGTCTTCTTCAACTGCAGCACAAACTACTTTCTCCGAAAATCCAGGAATTCTCGCAGTTTTCATTAAACGCAGTCTCACAGGCATTGTCCTTTCTGCTGGAGTTGTAAGGACAAATTCTTCTCCTCCGAACCTCATAATCTTCTCCTCATTGTCGAATGAGAATCCATAGTCACTGATCAAGTCCATTCCGAGTATGAATTCATCTTCTATATCTGCGACGTAAACTGTATCTGTGATGGTGAGTCGCCCAAGAACCAATGTTATTTCAGCCTCTCCTCGAATAGGTGCGTTTTCACCAGTGACTGTCCGAAGCACGACGTTGGAAGAAATTGGCTTCACGCTTCCAGGCCGAAGAATGTCGTTGCGTACCAAGGAAACTGCAGCACCGGTGTCTATGGTGCATATAACGTCGATTTTATTCAATTTTCCTGGAATGATAAGGCTCTCAGATGTTCTTTTCAGCCTGTTAACATTGATGACCCTGGGGGCTCTGTTATTACTAGCCAGCATGCGCCCCGATATGCTGGCTAATTCTCGTTTTCCTGCCGCCAATTTGAGGACTCGCTGGATGACCTTGTCCTCACAGGTGATTGCGTACGGGATGGCACCCTTGCAGGTGAGCTAGATCTTGGTGGCATTCTCACCCTACAGTCTTTGATAAGATGTCCTGGTTTTCCACATCGGTAACACGTTCTCTTCTTCTGGGTGCTCATTTCAGTTATCAACGATTTGATCTCCTCCAGAAATTTCTCAAATGAACCACTCGTAGCGCCAGATCTATGTTCGGGATCGTCAATTGTTACCGCTCGCACTTTCGGCCTCGAGGTGTTGAAGGCCGCCTCCACTTCTAGCGAACGTACCAAGGCATCGCTACTCCTTTTGAAACTTGTAAGTCGCAGAGTTCTTTGGATTTCTGGGTCTCTAAGTCCGTCAATAAATATCTGCACAGCCAACTGCTCCTTGAAATCTCCGGGTGCATCTGGGTACGCCAGCTGGATTAGGCGTCGAACATCTGCCTCAAATTCTTGCAGACTCTCACCTGATTTTTGTGTGCGAGTCTTCATTTGGGCCCGGTACAGCTGTTCTCGGTGTTGATCGCCATACCTCAACTCTAGTGCAGAAATCAGGTCGTCATATTGCTTCTGCTGTTCTATGGGTATCGTTTGTAATATACCCAAAGCTGGCCCTCTCAAAGCTACTATTAGTGCCGTAGCTTTTTCTTCGTCGCCCCATCCATTAGTTTCTGCCGCAGCCTCAAATTGTCGACGGTACATGGACCAAGACGACTGACCATCAAAAGTCGGTGGTTTCACGGAAATTCCTGACGTGGCAACACTGTCTCGGCGATCTCGGTTCTTGAGAAGGGCTATCTGTTTTTCTAGACCTCTCATCTCCTCTCGCACTATATCCACTTTCTTATTGACGTCATCGTCGATTTTCTTGACGTCTCCCTTTAGTTCTTCTTTTAGTTCCTCCAGATCTACTCTTAGTCCTCCTTTCAGTTCTTCCATTTCTACTTTTGTTTTATGTAAAACATGCTCGAATAACTCGTCTTGATGTTCTCGAACGTTCTGGAAGTCTGCTTTCCATTGTTTTTCTATTAGAACTAATTCATTCTTTTGTTCTTCTCTCACCTTCTTCTGTTCTTCTAGAATTTTCTGGATTGCTTCTTCTCGTTCTATTTTTTCACGTTCTCGTTCTTTCCTCTGTTCTTCGAGAATTTTCTGGATTCCGTCTTCTCGTTCTTTCTTTTCATCTTCTCGCTCTTTTCTCTGTTCTTCGAGAATTTTCTGGAGTGTTTCCTCTCGTTCTTTCTTTTCATTTTCGAGAATTTTCTGGAGTGTTTCTTCCCGTTCTTTCTTTTCATTTTCTCGTTCTAATTGTCGTTCTTTCTTTTCTTCCTGTCGTCGCTTTTCCTCTTCTTGTTTTTCCTCCTGCCGTCGTCTTTCATAATCCGCAAATTGGTTTTGAATTAATTTCAACATGTCCTCCATCGTATCGTAAGATGTACTTCTCGTATTCACCATCAAATATTGTTATTTACTAGCAAAAATTCCACTTCCGACACCACTGTTACGATATATCCTTGGGTTCGTCGATTAAAACACCAAACAACACTAAACTTCTTTTATTATAACTCGCTATCACAATACAATACAACACAATCACTTAAATCGCTCTGATAACTTTCCAATGCTCGCTCGCTACTAAAACTCTCTGTACTAACAATTCTGCTGTCGGCGTCCGCACTCCCGCTTATATATGCTCGCTCATACAGCGGAGAATCATCTAGACAAATCTAGACAATCGAATAATCTAGGCGAGCCGCGATCACGCCGGTATGATCTTTCCTGGAACGGTCGAACCAATTCGCATTCATAGCCGGCAGGGCCGGCGCCAGCACATTTCGTTACAATATTTACGGTAATAAAAGCAAATTCTTTTCTGTTGACTGGAGTTGGAATTATTCCTACAATGATGTCTTGATTTTGACCAGTTCCTCACTCTGGATCGAGATTTTGGATGCTAGTAGTTGATCAATTTTCTCTTCTAATGATGTCGATCTCGATGTAGATTTTATTACACACGTTTCTGTATTCATGGAAGTTTTCATCATTTCATCTGCCATGGTAATCAACTCCTCATCTGAAAGTTTCTCATGGAAGGCTCTCAATAACTGTTCTACGGAGGGAGGTAACTTTTTGAGCCCTGCTAAAACGATGAGGTTCGTTGTCATTTGTCCGGAAGCTAATTCAGTCATTTCTCGATATAATCTGCTCGGTTTCTTATCTCCTAAGTGACATTCTCCAAACAATTTTGAAATTTTTTCTTCGTCGGAAATCTTATAATTTTGTATTAGTTGGTTCTTCAGGATCTCATATGAATTAGGAACATTTTCCATCCTGAACAAATTTGGATTTTTTTTCGCCACGGTGCAATCTAATAAAGAAAGTACTTTCCCAAATTTGATGGCATTTGAGATGATTCCATTGATCATGAAAAGGGATTCAACAGCGTTGAACCACAGTTCCGGTTCATTCTTCCAGAATGGAGGAAGAATTACTGATTTAGATCGGTGAAATCCACTGACGTTATCATTCAAAGCTTCTGGCGCATTTATTCCTTTTTTTCCATTCATTCCAGCAACACTTGTTGGGAACCCCGGAGGATTGCTTCTGCTGGATGAACTTATCTAATTTCATGTTGTTTTCCTCTAACTGTTGCATTAATGTAATACAAAGAATTTCGATATTAATAATTCTATTTGTAAGATGATCTCTGACTGCTGGTTCTGGACATGAATTTTGAGTATCTTGTATTTGTTGCAATAGCTCGGTGAAGTCGAAATCGCTTGGTCTAACTATTTCTCGATACCTGCTGCAAATTTCTGCTTCTAATTGGATTTCCATATCTGATACGTTGCTTTTTCCATCAATATCAAAATGACGTAAAATTTTTATTACTTGTTCCTTATTTAGTTGTTGGATAAGTTTCATCATTTTCAGTATTATTCCACTGCTTCGGGGTCACCAATTTGTAGTTATCTTCGTACCACAATAACGGATATTCCTCAATAAGACTTTCAATACAGAATATATCTCTAAATACAAAACAAACTCTCATATACACGGCGAATTATCGATAGGTCACCACAGGCCCCAGTACACTACCCTGCTGCACAACAACTTCATACCCATGATGTCGATGTAAGTAAGGTTAGGTATGTTTGATTCAAGAATGAGACAAACCATATTCGAAAGTACAAGCTACACATATTGAAAAATATGCATGAGAAAGAATGATATAAGAATAACATTACTTGTTGAGTGTTTCAGCAAGTCTTCTTGCCCCTTAGTATAATCATGAGAACTGAAAGTCGGATTTGAATTGTCAATGGTATTTTTTTATTGAAAAAGTTAATACTCTATGCTCACTAAAGAGCTCTCTTCGAAGCTGTTGATGAGGCAACTTGAATATAAGAGGAATAACTAGTTCTTGGCATACGAACACTGGAGGTTCTGATTACATATCTCGAGAATGTTCGAGAGAGATACCAACCGCATTTGTTTACACACGGAGAGAACTATCGCGAAGGTTCCAGGTTCCAATTAATCTGATACTACATCTTCTGAAAATGCTATCAGTTCGAAGTTAGGGTAATAAGTCTCTACAAAACGTTTCAACTTGCACACTGAAGTTTCTGATCCCATCGTTCACTAGTGACAGTAGTTCCAATTTCCACAGCTCCAGAGGAGAGTTACTGCTAGCCAGATCGCTGTCACTATTTATTCTTATGAACACTTATATTCACACCACGGTCTAATTCACACGTAAAATCTAGCAGATTACTTTAATGCTCAACTCATATTTTGTGTTCGAAGTACTAGTGAACGACGAATAAATTAACGCACTCATTCCGTATGAAATGAGAGATAAGTATGAGAAGATGATGAATTAATTTGTACTACGTCATTTATACTGAAGAAAATTGCTAGCACAGAAAATTCCAATTCCATTCCAATTTGATTATTGATTGGTTTTGATCGATCGATGGGGGTATGAAAATCTCCCCTCAACTCGTCAATAATACAGATCAGTGCATTTTTTTCTGTACAGTTGCTAAAAACTGCTACAGGAATGGGACGCAATGGTTTTTGGTTTATACAAGTATGCTGTTTACTATATGAACGTTTTTTTTTGCAATTTGTGACCTAGGCCATTTCATAGATTCTGTTCTTATGGTGATCCAACGATGATATCATTAATTTCAGAATGAAGCATCAGATCTCCGGCACTGGGAAGTCCCTGTTACCTCACAAATACCATCCCCTGGAAGATCTTTCTTTGTTTACGATCCGCACAAACAAAAATATGAGTTCGACTCGGTTGAGGACTTCGGTAGTAATTGAAAATGTCACCGGAAGGGGGAAAGAGTTGGGGTTTATGAATAATGTATAACGGGCTTCTTGGGTACGGGTGAAATTCATAGTTTTCTCTTGAGTTCGTTCAGTTTTATGACAGGGAGGTGACTCGTATGAATGAGGTAGCAGAGAGGTGTGTTTTTTTTCCAACTATTGATACAAAAATGTTTGATGATGAAAGCATCTGGTTCCTTAAAGATACCTCTGGGAAACTACTTCTGCAATCATTATTAGATACATACAGTGTCACCCAAATAATTAACAATCCAACGCGAAAAACTAGTAGAAGCTCAACACTCATTGATTACATAATCATCGCCGATAAAGAGGATATAATTAATTAACATAGAAGTGATTCCTGTGAGTCATATCTCAGATCATGAATTGGTAAAGTGCGAATTGAGTTTGAGGACATCGTCTAGCTCTCCCAATTTTGAAACTTCAAGAAACTTCAGAAATTTCAACTTTGTTGAATTTTCTAGAGATTTGGATGGTCTTCCTTTAGAGTCAATTTCAGATATGCCAGATATTATTATCAAAACTAAACATTTGAATCAATGCCTGCTGCAATAATTTGATATTCATGCGCCACTAAGGAAAATTAAAATCACTAAAAAGTATAATCCGTGGATGACAGATAATCTGAAATTCATGATGTTTTTCAGAGACAAAGCTTATAGAAGTTGGAGAAAAACTAAGAACCCTGCCAAACTGGATTATTATAAAATGCTGAAGAACTCCTCTACTTTGGCTTGCAAGAATGAAAAGAAGGCCTTCTTTGCACACAAATTCCGTCACGAGGGTTCAAAAACTATATGGAATGTTTTGAATAAAATGAATATTCTGAATAATAATTCGAACGGAATACCAATTCATTTGCAGGATGCTAATACTCTGAACAATTTTACGTGAATTCTTTACCTAAAATCGATCCTGACGCCGAAACGATGAATTTTTATAAAAATCATATCAGAACACAGTATATCTTTCATTTTAGGTCTGTAAAAGAGAATGAAATGAGTAAAATAATAAATTCCATTGAATCTAACGCCTCAGGGCAAGATGGTGTGAACTTGAAACTGATAGAATTGTCTTGTCCTCGCATAATTCCATTCCTGACACATATTATAAATGTTAGTCTTCATTCTGGTGTATTCCCAAGTTCTTGGAAGGAGGCAATGGTGCTACCCTTTTCAAAAAAGAAAAAGCCTTCGGAAATGAAAGATCCACTACCGGTTAGTATATTACCCACACTGTCGAAATTTCTTGAAAGAGTAGTAGAGCAGCAACTTCGCGAATTCTCTGAACAACAATCCGGTTTCAGACCAATGCATAGCTGTGAACCTGCACTTTTTTCAGTCACGGATGATATCCTGAGGGCTTCGGATTCGGACATGATTACTATAATGATGCTTCTAGACTACTCGAAAGCATTTGACATGTTGAATCATCGAATGTTATTGAGTATTCTCCACTTTATTGGTCTAGACGAAAATGCGGAAAAATTCTTCAAAAGTTATATTTCGAACGGCTTTCAACGAGTTTGGATAAATGAAAATATATCGGAGCCTCTCGGTTTATGTTCTGGTAATGCTCAGGGTTCAATTCTTGGACCTCTTTTATACACAATTCATACCTCAAGTTTTGCTAGTGTTATCAGGAATTCTAATGTCCATTTTTATGCTGACGATACTCAGCTTTACTATTCCTTCAAGCCAGCTGATTTGAAGACAGCCATCAATATTGTTAATGATGACATCTCTCATATTGTGGAAATATCTAGAAATCATTCTTCGAAAATAAATGCAGATGAAACTACCTTTTTATGTTTTGGGAACAAAAACATTCTTTCTGAGGTGGGGGCAGGTATATGTTGATGGATATACAGTGAAACCGTCAGAGTACGCAAAAAACTTGGTAATCATCCTAGACAGCACTTTACGTTTCGAACAACACATCGCAACTTGTATCAGACTGGGATTCGGTAATCTAAAAGTAATTTATGGAAATCGGGAGATCCTCAATAAAAAATTTGAAACAATTCTCTGCGATTCATTAGTTCTCTCGAGACTGAACTATTGAGATTGGGTTTACAGGCCTTGCATAGACACAAATGAGCAACGCAGAATTCAGGTTCTCCAGAATTCCTGTCTAAGGTCAATTTGTGGAGTGCGTAGGTGATGAAACATTTCACATAAATTAAAAGAAATATCATGGCTGAATATGTCGAAGCGGAGAAAGCTGCATACTCTATGTCTGTTCCACAAGATTATAACTTTTCGAAAACCACAGTATCTGATCCAAAAAATATCTTATCGTCATAATGTCCATAAATTGCACACAAGGCACAGACTCAGACTCAATATACCTGCACATAGAAAAGAGATTTTCAAAAGGTGTTTCATTTACCAGATAGCGAACCTTTATAACTCTTTGTCGGATAAAATAAAAGCTTTGTCTCTGGGCTCATTCAAGTTCAAAATACGTCAACTATCATTAACAGAATTAATAAGAGCGAGTGCAATTTACATCAACTGAGATGATAGATGCACTGATTAACGTGTATAATAATTTAGTCACCTATCGTTGTATTGCTTTTGAGGTTTATACAAATCATTATTATTTTTTGTTATTTAATATCTTTGGGAATGGTAATTTTGTTATTCAGACTCATTTCGATCCCGCTCACATTTCATTTTTATTTACCAAGGTTAGGTTGAAAAACAGAGGAAGTGATGTGCATGCACATCACAACCACCTGACACCTCGCCTCATTTTCGATTGTTGATATATAAATATATTCTGAATTCGATGCATGTAATTCATATAATTTTGTTTCTTGTATCATATTTGAAAATGAAGACCTTTTATTATTATTATTATATATTGTCAAAGTTGGATTTTTTGACAAAAATTCTTTCTACTTTTCCTTTCGCATCTTCTGTGTCATATGGTACAAAAAAAAAGCACGTAATATATGTTGAGTATCAAACAGATCAGCTCTTGCAGAACAGAGAGAGTAGCAGAGTAACAGAAACTAAAGAGTGAAATACAATGATAGTATCAACCGTAGGAAATACAAGCAATTCCATCTTCAAAATGGTGAATTACCGACAAGGTAATTTCTTTTAATATCCCTAAACCCGTTTTCCCTATTCTGCTATTTGACATAAAAACCTAATTTATTCATAATGGGCGTCAGAAAAACTCATTAACTACTCTCCACCGTTTTCCTCAACGGGTATGAAAGCCCAGGTTCGGCAAACCTAGTTTTTTTTCAATTACAGCCGAAGAGAACCTCTCGAGCGAAATTGAGTTCCTGATAATTTCCTATTCTTGACAATGGTGGTCGAAATCTCGTGTAGTGAGCTAGTTTCATTTCCTGCAGTCTGAGTTATAATTTGTTGCATTCAGAAGCTGCGAATTAACAGTTTTCGTTGGTCAGGACAAGAAAACAAAGAATTAGAGACTCAATATTTTCTGAATATGACTGCGTCTATAAGAGAAATATCGACTTCAGGGATCAAATAATTGCATAATTTGTTGTAAGATATTGGTCCGAATTCCGCAAATCTGATGTTATCGTTGAAGAATATTCATGGGTACAAGATGTATCATGTCTGCAGATTTATGAACTTCGACTTTATGTAATACAAGATTCGGAAGGTGTCACGATTTTTGTGCTTTTTTCATATGTGGAAGTCGGGAATTCCATTGAAAACACCGCTTCCGAACCTTTTCAACGAATACATTTATACGCCATGTTACAGCCCTGTGTACTGTTTGAGAGTTAATATTCAATGGTGGATAAATCTTTTTTTTTGTAGTTTTCTGGGTTAACCTAGCACAATCTGAAAAAATAAGTACTGATATTGGAATCTGAACAAATGTTAAAATGTAGACTTCTATCTACACCTAAAAGTTGCTGCGTAAATTGAAAAACAATTTTATTTGGATAGAACAAATCCAATTAGTTTTCCTCACCGAACAATAATGATGGGATTCGATGGATATGTTGTGAAATCGGCATTTTTTTTCGAGTGATACCTTAAGAATGCCAAATGTTATGAGCTTCATTATAAATAATAGTTCATACTTTTCATAATTTTCTCGACTTCTAAAATTGTATTCGTACAATAGTATCAGTGTGGATATGACATCAATTTTTCGAATATTGGAAAGAAGCCTGCATCTATTCTCATCTTCATGTAAATAATTTAGGTACACAAAGTCTATTATCAACTATACTGGCAGTTATATTTGAATGTTTGTTTCTTCAATCAATGTTCTGGAACGATCAATTACGAATCGACTCTTGGGAAGCCAAAGAAATCCCCTGATTGATTTTTATTTATGGCCGGTTTATTGAATCGGTCAATTACGCGATGGAATGCGTTGTTGTTTTTTCCTTCAGTGTCTGGAAAAAACTACATTCGTCGAAGAGTGGAGTTACTTTTTGTGGTTTCCTTTTGTCGGATATGCCCGCAAGATAGGACTTAATTCAGTTTCCCAACATAAGCTCAGGATATCACGTAGCTTTCGTGGTTTCTCTGAAACCTTTTTTTTAGGTTTGATATTGCTTGCGGGGAAATGTGACGATGAGAATTGGAATAGGTTTGTCATGTGATGAACAAAAAACACCGTAAGCTGGACTGATTTGAAAAACAAGGTCTGGTGTCAATAAGTTGAAACTAGATTCGTAAAAAGCATAATATCATTCAAGGTGATGTCTCGGAGTAGTGTTGATAGGCTTCATCTTAGTTCTGATAACATGAAAATGTCAGAAAAGGATGACATTTTCCTGAAAAAGTTCGCGGGTTCAGTTTCCTTTTCAAGTTTTCAGTTTTCAAGTATTTCTATCAGTTTTTTTGATTTCAAATGGGATTCTGTGATTTTTCGAGAACGAAGATGGTGATGCAAGGGGCTTAACGAGAACGGCAAGGAAATTGTATCGATCGGAGACAAAAGTTTGGAATGAGAGCGTTGCCGTGATTCCAATTTGTCTGAGATCGAAACTGCTCAACATTCGTGGTGGTCAAAGCGTTCTTCGCAAGATCCTGGGATTGATAAAATGGTTAGGGCTAGTAGTATGTATAAGGGGCCATCAGGACCGAGATCTCGGTCCTGATAGCCCCTTAGCGTATTTCGAGCGATTTTGGGAACATAGTACGCCTATGTCAGCGGGCGCGGTCGTGGACCCCTGTAACCCCGTTGGTACTCCGCCCATGTCCGCTAACGGTCGTCGCCGACATGTCGAGACCTGCAAAAGTTCGAACGGCGAGTTCCCAGGCTCACGTGCAAGGCGGCTCTTTTGTCGGCATGTTCGTCGAAGATATCATCGAATGATTAATGGGTTTTCGGGTGAATCCCAACCGCCGAGCTGTTTACGAAAACAAACGTGATGACTCATGCGTTTTTCCGAGAATTGCAGAAGGTCATGCCTGCGTGAGACTTGCAAAACAAAATACGTGGGGAATCCCAGATGACGTAAGCGCTTTTCCGAGAAATGCGGTCATACGCGGCGTCTTATCGGAAACGTTCGGGCGGCATCGTAGAACCGCACCCATTTCGAGCGGGAATATTTGAACTGGAAGCGTCTTTCGCTTCAGGCGGCGTTCATGACACATGTGGGTGGTACGTTGAGGCAATGCTGTCATATTCTTCTAGAGGTCAACGAGATAGACGCGGCGCGGGAGGGGATTGCGTCAACTTGGCTATGATCGACAAGCGACGCGCATCATTTTGCTTCGAGAATTCGACGAGTGAACATCTCAGTCAATACGCTCTCTCTCTCTCAATCAACAAAGTGTTGTGTCCAGTGTCTTCATACGAAAAAATGTAAGTACCTTTTTTCCTTCATACTCGGGAGTGTTTTTTCGCGCAAAACGGCTCTCATACAGGTTGAGTGCGATCTTCGACATATACAGATCGAAACTTTTTCCGTTGACTTAGTGTGATTTTTTCGAACGGCATATACAGCGTGTGTCGAAAACTTTTTCCGTTGGCTCAGTGTAAATTTTTTCGAACGGCATATATACAGTGTGTGTCGAAAACTTTTTCCGTTGGCTCAGTGTGTGAGTTTTTCGATCGGCATATACAGCGTGTGTCGAAACTTTTTCCATTAGCTCAGTGTATGAGTTTTTCGAACGGCATATACAGTGTGTGTCGAAAACCTTTTTTCTGTCAAAGTGTCCCGATTGCTCATGACATCCAAATATTTTTCATGTGGGGTGGGTTAGCTCATACAGTGTGTGTGAGTTTTTTCGAACGGCTCATACAGGGTGAGCCAAAAATTTTCTCGTATTTTTCGGCTGGGTGGCAAAATTTTTCTTTTCCTTTGGGCACTTGATATTTTTTTCTGAAACGATGATCACTCATTTTAGATGGAAATTGCAGATATAAACGCAGTCGCCAGCTCATCTGGATATAAGCAGACTATTCCGCTGAGCACATTGCAGAAAAACCTGCCCTATCCTATTCAGAAGCTGCGTCTTGTGAAGACAAAGTTTGGGGAGGCCGTCGTTGCAGATCTCCCAGATAACGAAGTATTCCTGCCTAGACGAGTGGTCACAGTCCTGCGGGATAAATTGGAGCAGTTCACTCCAGGAAAATACTCGATAGTCATCAAGGAGGGGGGAGCCACCACCGCCGCAAAGACAATCCCCTTCGAATTTGTCGAAAACTGATTGAGCAGGTGAGGAAAATACTCTGTTTGCACCATATTTCCACATATAAAACCGAATAATGGCAGACATATCCGCCGTCAGTGATGAAATGATTGCTAAATTTGGGGAAATTCGGAAAACTTTGGGGACAAAATTCAGCGCGGCGGAACGCGAACTTTGGCTAAAGCATAGCAAACGATCTGTTTGTATATTGAAAAAAGCTATTCGGGTGTCGGATTCCTCTTCAATCGGCATTTTGAGAAAACTTCAAACAAATTTAGGCCATGTGAAAGCATTTCAAAATTTTCTGAAAAATCCTATCGAGGGGCGGGGGTTGGCAGCGGGGGGAGGGGCGCGAAAATTGACGAGCCGCGTCATCTGGGAGGACTTGATTTCCACCTTTCAGGGGCGCGTACGTACAGGGGTGATCATAAACTTGAAGCACAAAGATGTACTTCAATTTTTCAGCGACGCTTTCAGCCTATTCAAGCGTCGCATAATGAACGCACTGAAGAAGGTTGGAGCGTCGCTGAAAGTGAATGCAGCTTTCTGCGGAGAGTTCTTCAAAATTTCCGCCGATCAACAAGAAAGTGTGGAAATGAAATATTTCAACACTAAAAACGAAGTAATTGACCAGGGGACGGACTTGAAAGCGTGGTTCAAAGAAAATATCGAGGGTAAAATTTTGACCAAATTGGACGAATTCAGCGGGAGGGAAAGTGGGTGGTCTTTGAGGAAAATCGTGAGTTTGGAAATAAATATCAATAAATCGGGGTTCGGAAATGGGCGTGGTTCATCTTTCATCGAACTTCCGGAACCAATCAAGAAAAAACGAGCTTGCATCAACGTCAAAAATGATGACGATGCATGTTTCGCTTGGGCAATCGTTTCGGCTCTATATCCATCTCCGGCAGGGAAAAAGGTTGAACGTACATCATCGTATCCGGATTGGCGTGAAAAGCTGAATACAGAGGGTTTGAAATTTCCCATGACAATCAAACAAATCGACAAATTCGAAAAATTGAACTCAATTTCGGTCAATGTGTTCATTTTGGAATTGATCAAACCATCATCAGACGCTCGACCCTATTTCGATGTTGCTCCCATTCGACAGACAAAAAAGAAATTAGACAGACATGTAAATCTACTTCTGATCGAACAAACCTACACACCCAAAATCAATGACTATGACCCACTACCGACAATATACGAGGAAGACGAAGACAATACGGACGATGACGTCACAAACATCCGCGGACATTACTGCTGGATCAAAGACTTGTCTCGACTTGTCAGTAAACAACTCAGCAAACATAAAGAGAAAAAATTCATTTGCGACCGATGTTTGAATTACTTTTCGACGCAGGAGAAACTCGACAGTCATACGGTTGACTGCGAGGCACAAAATTCATGCAAAATTAGATTTCCAAAATACACTCATATCGAATTTCGAAATTTCGTTTTCAAGGAGAAAGCTCCTTTTGTGATCTACGCTGACTTTGAAAGTATTCTGGAGCCGTTTGATGACAGTTTGACCAAGTCCAAAATGAGCAAAACCCAAAAATACCAAAAACATTCGGCTTTCAGTGCAGGCTTCTACTTCAAATGCACTTACGACGACTCTTTGTCGTTTTACGATAGCCATCGGGGGGCAGACTCGATGGAATGGTTCGCCGATCGAATGAAGGACATTGCAAAAGAGGTTGAGGGCAAAATCCATCATATCGTACCGATGGATGTATATCCGTCGGGCCGAGACTCTGCCAAAGTCTGCCACATTTGCGAACTCCCCTTCAAGGCGGAGGACGCAAAGGTGGCCGACCACGACCATTTCACCGGATTATTCCGGGGCTGGGCGCATGCGCAATGCAACCTCCAGTACAAGAAGCAGTTCGTAGTGCCCATTGTGTTCCACAACTTGGGCGGCTACGACAGCCATTTCATCATCAGGGAATTGGCTAAACGTGGACGCATAGTCCTGTTGCCGATCAACAAGGAAAAGTACATTTCCTTCACACAGTACGACGAGGAGACGACCATCAAATTCCGCTTCATCGACTCTTTCCGATTTTTGAGTATGAGTTTGGATGGGTTGGTGCGCACCATGAAATCTGAAGACTTGCACGCAACGCGCAAAGAATTCAGTCACGTGAGCGCAGAACAATACGAACTGCTCACGCGCAAAGGGGTATTCCCATACGACTTTGTCGACACGCTGGACAAACTGGAGTGTACACAGTTGCCAGCTCTCGAGGAATTTCACAATAAACTGAACGATTGCGACATCACCGAAAGCGAGTACGAGCATGCGCAACGGGTATGGCAATCGTTCGGGGTGAAAACCCTTGGCGAATATTCGGATCTGTACATGAAAACCGACATATTGTTGCTGACCGATATCTTTGAGAATTTCCGCAAGATCGGCCACAGCACCTACGGGCTCGATCCCGCTTGGTACTTCACCATGCCCGGCTATACGTGGTCGTGTATGTTGAAGTATACAAAGTGCAAGCTGGAACTTCTCAGAGACGTCGACATGGTGCTATTCATAGAGCGAGGCATTCGAGGCGGTATCAGCCAGTGCTGCAACCGCTACTCGAAAGCCAACAACAAGTACATGGCCGAGTTCGATCCCTCGAAACCGTCCAAGTACTTGATGTATTTCGACGTCAACAACCTCTATGGATGGGCCATGATGGAACATTTGCCGGTGGGCGAATTCAAATGGGTCGAAAACTTCGACGATCTGGATATTCGCAACGTTTCGGACTCGTCCGACGTTGGGTATATCCTCGAGGTCGACTTGGAGTACCCCGAGCATCTCCACGACAAACATCGAGATTTTCCGATGTGCGCCGAACACCGAGTACCGCCAAACTCAAAACACCCAAAATTGATGACCACCCTGTACCGAAAGGAAAGATACGTCGTACACTATCGGCTACTGAAACAGGCACTAGCGCACGGACTTGTACTCACAAAAGTACACAAAGCACTTCAGTTCAAGCAGCAGGCTTGGCTCAAGCCCTACATTGAACTGAATACGAGGTTGCGGGCGCAGGCGACCACGACCTTTGGCAAAAACCACTACAAGCTTGCCAACAACAGTGTTTTCGGCAAAACAATGGAAAACATCCGGAAACACCGAGTGGTGAAACTGGTCAACCGGTGGCACGGCCGGTTTGGTGCCAAAAATCTCATTAGCAGTCCCAAGTTCCATAGTCGAACCATCTTCGACAACGACCTCATGGCTATCGAACTCCTCAAGTGCGATTTGGAGTTCAACAAACCCCTGTATATCGGCATGTCCATCCTCGACATATCCAAGGTCTGCGTATACGATTTCCATTATGATTTCATGATGAAAAAGTATACGCGAGACCAGTGCAAGCTCATGTATACCGATACGGACTCTTTGGTGTACGAACTCACCTGTGATGACGCCTACCGAGATCTCATTGCGTCTCACCTGGATAAATTCGATACGAGCGATTACCCAAGCGATAACCCATTCAAAATTCCGCAAGCAAACAAAAAAGTACCCGGTTTGATGAAAGATGAAGCCAACGGGTGCATCATGACAGATTTCGTGGGGTTGCGGGCAAAAATGTACACTTTCAAAATTCAGGGGCAAAAATGCGTCAAAAAGTCCAAAGGGGTCAAGTACAATGTGGTCGCGAACGATATCACCTTTGAGGATTATCTGAATTGCTTGCAGGAAAATCGCGAAAAACTCGCAACTCAAAGGTGCATTCGTTCGTATGCGCACAACGTTTTTAGTGTTGAACAGACGAAAATCGCGCTAAGTCCTCACGATGACAAGAGGAAACTGATCCCGAATAGCTTCGATACATATCCGTGGGGCCATTATTCGGTTTTGGAGGACGTCGTCGACGACGTTTCCGAAAACGCCGGCGGTTCAGTGAACCCCGACGCTTTCGAAAACGTCGACGTCATGGAAGATGTTGACGACGATGACTTGGTGTAAAGTTGAGTTTTTTTCCCCATCTGTCTCAACAATTGTACATATCCATATATATAGAGAATTATATGTTATAGGAAATATATATACTTGTATCTGAAATCTACTGACTTTGATTTTGTGTGTGAGAGAGAGAGAGAGGCCCTTCAGGCACACATCAAAAATAGCATGCTTTTTGCAAGCAAAAAACATGCCATTTTTGAGGCGAAAAAACAGCACAAAAACGGTGCGTTTTTGACGCGTCAAAAGTGACCAAAAAACGTCGTTTTTTGCGTGTTTTTTCGATGCTCATTTTCGATGCGTCGAAGTGACAAAAAAACATCGTTTTTCACGCGTTTTCACGCATCGAAAATGAGCGTCGAAAAAACACGTGAAAAACGACGTTTTTCTGTCACTTCGACGCACCGAAAATGAGCACCGAAATATCGTGAAAAACTGGTCGTTTTTCGATGATTTTTGTGCGAAAATGAGTCGATCAAAATCGCCGGTTTTTCCCATAAGAATACATGTAAAATGGGATGAAAATTGTGCAGTTTTCATCGACTGTTTCTCGCCCAAAATTTGTCATTTTCAAAGTGACCAAAATACGTCGTTTTTTGCCTGTTTTTTCGATGCTCGTTTTCGATGCGTCGAAGTGACAAAAAACCTTCGTTTTTCACGCGTTTTCACGCATCGAAAATGAGCGTCGAAAAAACACGTGAAAAATGACGTTTTTCTGTCACTTCGACGCATCGAAAATGAGTGTCGAAAAACACGTCAAAAACGGTGCGTTTTGATGCAATTTTTTCGTCGAAAAACTGCATCAAAAATGGCGCGTTTTTCCGACGAAAAAATGACATCAAAAACCTCAAAAATAAGACACACAGTGTACGTACAAACAAGTTTATTCATCTTTCAATAGATCATTCAAAATATTGGTTCTATAGAAGAAAAGATAATCGTTCATGGCGTTGCTCAGCAAACTGTCGGGGCAGATGTCGCTGAACGTCGTCAGAAGTTGCATGCCTCCCACGGTGGCGTCCGGGTTGCAGCGAAAGTAGCGTCTAACGCCATCTAGCAGATTGTGGTAGTAGGCACAAAAGTTGATGGAATCCAACATGGCGACTCGGTTCTTCACTATTGTGCTGTTCGCCGAGAAGATTTTCCAAACGTCATTTTCCTGCAGCTCCAAGCACTCGCCATGCTTCTCCACGAGCAGCATTCTTGTATCTTCCCACATGGTCTGCGTCACTTTGCAGTAGTCGCCCACTGGGAAAGTTATCGGATCATAAACGTCGGTGATCGGTTCGCGGAAAAAGTCATCCATTTTCTGTCCAAACAGGTCACAGAGCACAGACCATTCGTAGGCACTGAAGGAAATCTTCGAAAACTTTGCCCACCTGTACGGATGAGCGAGTATGATGGACGGGCTGAAGGTTCTTGCCGGAGAAAGTCCCACACGTATTTCGAAACCCTCCACAATGAAGGAGAACTGCAGCAACATATGTTCCTCGATTCTGGCAGCCATCTCGTACTTCTCCAATATACGTGTCAAATGTCGATCAAAGTTGCCGTCTGTCGAATACCAATTGGATTCGTCACTACTGCCGCCGCCGCCGCCACTGAATCGACTCGAACTCGAAAGCATACTTGTGATGCTGCAACCGCTTGAATAGCCACTGTCTTGACTCATGACTGAAGTTGAACTGAGAGGGACGCGGCCCAGCGCAACACTAAGCATCGTCTTCCCCCACCACATCGGAGCAGTCTATCCAACTGTTGTGTCGGTTGTCAAAACCGAGCCACTTGACGTATATCTTCTTTCCTTTTCTGCGCAATACCTTTTCGATGAGATAGACGTCTGGGTTGCGCGTCTTTTGCAGTTCTTCCTCGTAGAACGCACCTTTTATGGGGTTGCCCTGTCGGTCTTCCAGCATATACGTTATGGGGTTGGTAACCCTGACGGCGCTCACAACGAACAGCTCTGTGGTCCAGTTGGGCACATAACCTTTCTCGAAAACGTGTTTCGCCTTGGAAATGCGTACGACGTCACCTTTCTTGAACTTGGGCGCTCGTCGCACAACTTTTCGACTCGAATATGCGTACTTGACGATTTTTTCGTTGGATTTGTTCACTTCGGAGGGCTTGCAGCCGATCGTTCTATGTTTGGTGGCGTTGTATTCGTCGGTGATTTTCGGCAGAACGTCCAACCACTTGTACGAACCCTTCAAGCTGAAATACTTGAACAATTTGGCTTTGAGCGTCCGTATTACCCGTTCTGCAATGGCGGCTTTCATGATGGTATACGTGTTGTAGTGGTTGATGTTCCTCTCACGCATCAGACTTTGAAATTTGGCATTGAAAAACTCTGTGCCCTGATCGGTGTGTAGATTTTTGGGACACCGCTGCGACTTGTCGAGGATGTCCTTGAATGCCTCGGTGATTTCGGCCCCCGTCTTCGTTTTCAGCGGCCGCGTCCATAGAAATTTCGAGAAGCAATCGATGACCACCATTATCATGGTGTGGTTTTTATTGAGAGTGCTGTACAACCGCAAATCGGCCAAGTCCATTTGCCAAGTATCGTCCAAGCCCCTGACGATGGTTCGACGTCGCGGAAACCTTCGACGAGCCTGCCGATGCAGTTCGTCCACCACGTGTTTTTTCGTAGCCATATCAATGCTGCTTCGATTCCAGATCGATAATGACCTTACCGTCCAGGTGTTTGCCCAATTTATCTTGTATTTCGAACATCATTTTGGATATGTCCGTCATTCGACCTTCCAGCAGAGTAAGTTGGTCCGAATCCAAATTCAGCCGCTTATTCAACGTATTTTCTTGTTGTTCGATGCGGCGTTTCAAACTTGTTATTTCCTTTCGCAAATCTTTCTTTGCACGTGCGCTTATCTCGTCTGCATACTTGCGCGATGAGTCATGCAGCGTTGCCACATGCCCAGTCATCGCTTCGTTCAGCTGAGACGCAATAGAGTCGACGTATCGCTTGGTGACGGCATCGCTGTCGACCTTCGGTTCTTTCAAGTTACAAATTTTCACATTCTCAATGTCCAAGTCACCGTCGGGAGTGCGCAGGAACGTTGGCGGAATATGTAGAATGGATGACAGGGTGACCGCCGACGACGACGTGGCGCCTCCGGAACGATGACCGAATTTGTCGACGCTCATGATGTGAATGAGGGACGAACGTTTCGTAAACGTATTATATCGGCCTCCTTCAGTTCATTGATGATGGCGACGATTTCGTTGTCGTGAGACGTATTTCCCGCCTGTTTGGAGGCCATCAGGAGCCGCAGGCGATCCACCAGCTCGTTCGGATCGTCCCAATAGATGTACTCCATCGGTTTGTCGTTGTACGTCAATGTACTGCGGCCGCCGCCGCTACCTGCATGATGTGTAAACATGGGTTTTATGATGTTTCTGTACTTGCGCTTGGAGGAGCCCTTCAGACGTCCCCTAGCGTCTCGGTGAACATTGGTCAATTCCAGTATTCGGCGGTACGCATCGAAGTCATCTTGTTGAATGTCATCGTCGTCGGGGTCGTCGTAGAAGATGAGATCGTACAAGGAGGACGTTCCCTCGAACGTGTGCACATTATTGATTTTTATCGAGCCGTCCGCTTCAAAGTTGATGGGTGCGGTGCCCAACAACCACGACGAAGAACTCGCATCGTATACGGGACCGTATACTTTGTCGATTTTTTTGTCGTTTTTCAGGTGCTCGTACAGGTAGGGTTGGGCTATGCTCGGATATCGATTCAGGTAGTCGTCCATTACGTCATTGGTAAAATTCGAAGGTAGCCACGGTGCGGCATCGTCGAATTCCTCTTCACTGCCCTCGTCGTCGTCGGTTTCTTTTTTCTCGGGTTTCTCCTGCTTCAAAGCCGCTTCCTTTTTGATCTTTTTGGCAGCAGCCGTACGAATCAATATGGCCTTGGAGGATCGGGCAATCTGTTGCAGCGGTTGCGAAATGGGTTTGAACAGCTTTCCGATAGATTCGTCTTGTTCGGATTTGCCCAGTTTTAGGGCCAAGTACTTTTTTCGAATGGAGCGTGCGAGTTCGGTGATTTTTCGTTTGCGTGTAGCGATGGCAACTCGATCGGACGACATCTTGAAGCGGAATGACAGGTGATGACGATGGTTTCATACTTTTATATATGTGTCGAAACCTTTGCGGTAACGTCCCTCGTTCAGATTGAAATCTTTGACGATGACGAGAGTGCCGAAGGGAGCGTCCCAACATGCCGAACACATTCGTTTGAATTGATCAAAAGACATGTCAGGTGAGACGTGTTCGTCGAACACATGTTTCATATTGATTTCGTCCTGCTTGAAGAGTACGATCAAATTGCAGTTATCTCGGATGAGTTGTTTGGGTATTTTCGAGTACGTCTGACATAGGTAGGCGGCATCGATGTCCTTGTGCCGGCCCATAGAGTAGTATTCTCGAATTTTCTGCTGGCCGTCGCAGGCGACGTCGTCGAAAATGAACACAGAGTTCGGTTTCGCCTCGTGTGGACTTGTAATTTCTTCGTTGTCCTTGAATGGGAAATACCCGACCCCCTTCACGCCGCCCAACACCTCACGCAACAGCTCGTACTTGGGCTGGTACAGCGACTTTGAGTACACGTAGACGTTTTCAAATTTAGCGCCATTCGGATGGAACAACAGAGACAGCATGATGTTCGTCTTTCCGCATCCGCTCGGTCCACAAATGATGGCTCGAAAACTGTTCGGCAACAAGTTGCTGTGTTTTCTTCGCTTCGATGACTCATCGCTGATGACGTCATCGAAGTTGTTGATTGGAAGCGTGTGTTCTTGTCGAAAGGTCTGCATGTTGTGTTTGTTGGATACAGAGTGTTCGCCTATAAATAGTATACTGGGTGTCGCATATATATATATAGGGGCGTACGTGAACGACCAATCAGTTTCAATGTTGGTGTACGAGGGTGAAGGTCTAGTCAACAACTTGATCACCAAGCTGCCGTTCGAACTTCATCTACCGGGGGGATACCAATACTGTGGACGTAAGTTGTAACAGTCACACTCACACGAATGGGGAAATCTAACCTCAAATACTTTCTCAGCGGGAACCAAACTTCAAAAACGCCTTGCGCGCGGCGATCCCGGAATCAATAAGCTCGACGCCGCGTGTCGCATCCACGACATAGCCTACTCCAAGTCTTCGCTGCTTGAAGATAGACATAAAGCCGATAAGGTGCTCGAGGACGAGGCTTGGAATCGGTTTCGAGCAAAAGACGCTTCTTTGGGTGAACGAGCCAACGCACTAGTTGTCACCGGAGCCATGAAGGCCAAAAGAAAGCTTGGCATGGGCGTATCACCCACCACTCTGTCATTCAAACGTCACATCATTCAAAAGGTGAAGAAGGGTATGAAACCATCGGCGACGACGCTCAAGGAGGCCGCCATCAACGCCTTGAAGGCGGCTCGAGTGGCCGTGAAGAAGGTTGGGGGAAGGAAACGCATTCGAATTCCCAGAATCATACCCATAGAAAATGCAAAATCAGGTGGAGTCCTACCTCTCATACCGCTGTTTGCCGGTTTGAGCGCTCTGGGCGCTCTGAGTGGGGGCGCAGCAGGAATCGCCAAGACGGTCCTGGATGCCAAAAACGCCCAAAAGAAACTCGACGAGGAGAAGCGCCACAACAAGGCGATGGAAGCCATCAACGGCAAAGGATTGTACCTGAGGAAGAACGCCAAAGGTGGATACGGTCTCTTTCTGAAGAAACAAAAAAACTCCCAATAAAGCTACCCGATAGGGCGCTGTTCGATCACGAACTTCGTCATTACGCCAAGCAGTTGAAAATCGCGCATTTCCGCGGCGTCTTCATGCGAGACACGCTTCCCGCTAAAGCGCGTCGTCGGGAGTGCGCCATCGTCAACTTGGACGTTTCCCACAATCCTGGAACGCATTGGGTAGCTTATAGGAAGATAAACGATCGCGTCGAGTACTTTGACTCATTCGGCAATCTGAAACCGATGAGAGAACTTGTGCGATACCTCAAAGACTGCACCATCGTCTACAACAACGAACAATACCAGACGTACAATCAATACAATTGCGGCCATCTTTGTTTGCAATTTCTATGGACCACCGCGTAATGGACTTGTCCGAGGAGGAAATGTGGTTCGTCATCGTCGTCCTGATGAGGAACATTACCATCGAAACGTGGTTGTGGTTCCCCGAAGATGTACGCCAAAAGCTGAAACGTTTCCTGCCTTGCAACCGGAACTACAATCGTCACGTGTGGCCTGACGTTTGCGGCCCTCGCATGGAGACACGCTGTGTATTTTGTCTCAGATTGTATTACGAATAAACGTTGATTGACTTCAGTGGCTATTTATATCTCTGCACCTATCCATCCATCATCAGTCGTCATGTCGCAGCTGTTGAGAGTGAACAGTCACAATCACGTGTTTTCCTTTAGGCCGCAAGCGCCTATCGTGCTCAACCCGAACAAAGAGTACGAGTTGGCGTTGAGGTCGTTTCACTCGTACAACTCTATTCCGAACATCGAGAGAGGGTCAAAGTTCTTCTACTACAACCGTGAGGGCACACTCGAAACCATCGAGTTTCCTCGAGGATGTTACGAAATTGCCGATATCGAGGCGTTCATACGGAAAAAGATGAACATTTCGCACCTGAGCGGTGCAGAGCAAGATGCCACCTTTTCGCTCAAACCCAACAATAACACGTTGAAATGTGAAATGTACAGCAAGTACTTTGACATTTCGTTCGAAGAGCAGGGCAATATTGGACACATTTTGGGCTTTTCGGCGAAATTCCTACCTGTCAACCAACTGCATTCGTCGGATCTACCTGTCAACATTATAAAAGTATCGACAATACGTTTCGAGTGCAGTATTACTTGGGGAGCCTTCGACGGTGACACGCCTGCGCACACCATCTACGAATTCGCCATTCAAGTGGACCCCGGATACGCAATCAACGAAACACCTTCGAATCTGTTGTACCTACCGGTGATTCCGCAGCGAGAAATCACCAACGTTACCGTATTAGCCCTCGATCAGGACGGTCGACCCGTAGACTTTCAAGGTGAAAAAAGCACCATCGTCTTGGAGGTGCGAGTTGCCCGGGACAGATGGGACTGATCTTCGAATCCAATAAAGGAAAACGCGCTGCAGGAGGTCAGTTAGTTGTGAAGCAGCCTTCAAAGCGTCACCATCAATTGACTTGTGCAAACAGAGCGTTCCTCAAACAAGTTCTTACCGCATACACATTGGGTGACGGTGCCTTCAAGAGCTATGCCGCAAACAAGCAAAAGAAGACGTAATGACTTTGAGTCGTCGACGGGGCCCTCTGAGCCACCGACCACGATATTCGACGTGTTTCGGAAGCCGAAATTCGACGAAACTATTCGCAAGGCCGAATACCGCTCGTACACACCTTTCATCAAGTCGTACAACTGCAACGATATCGTAGAGTTCAACATCAATCAAGTCGACTCGTATTTCGCCATGAACGAGTCTCAGATGTCGATCAATGGAAAGCTGGAAATTACCGGGACGGGCAACGTATCGCTCGCCCCCAATTTCGCCGCCTTCCTCTTCGACTCTTGCACCTACAGCGAGAGCGCTCGAGAAATCGAAACGGTTCGTGATCCTGGGATCGTAAGCGCCATCCGAGCCATGGTTTGCTATGAGCGCCAAGACTCCTCACACATGGCAATAGCCGGATGGAATTATCCCGATTCTCCGCCTGTTCTCAACGATCAAGACAAGTCGTTCAGCGTACTTGTTCCGCTGAAGCACATATTCAACATTTTCAACGATTACCCGCTCATAACGTGCGGCAGACAGACACTTCGGTTCGTTCGAGCTCGCAACGATACCGATTGCGTAATCATACGAGAATTGGGGGCAGCGGCGGCTGCTGCAGGACCCACCACCGTCAAAGTTGTCATCGAGAATATCGAGCTGAAAATCAAACACATCTATCCGAACGATGACATTCGGGAGCAGTTGATGAGGGCCATTCAGGCGGATGAACCTATAGTTATACCGTTTCGAAAATGGGAGTTGAACGAACTGCCTGCCATCACGAAGGACGCTAAACGAGAAATTTGGGCTGTCAAGACGAGTACGGCCGTGGAAAGACCACGTTTCGTCGTAGTATGTTTCCAGACGGACAAACGCGACGTCGCAGCTGCCGACCCGACGTCCTTCGATCACGTTCACATTCAGAACATTCGTCTGTCTCTGAACGGGGAGTATTGGCCCAATGAACGTATGCAGTTGGATTTCCAGCGAAATCACTATACGGACGCCCATTTCAATTACACCGAGTTCCTGCCGAGCTACACCAATATGGCGGCAAAGAAGTCGGCTCTCCTGAATTACGTCGCTTTCAAGGAGCGCGCCCTCTTCGTCATAGACTGCTCGAAACAAGAAGAACGGATGAAATCCTCGACGGTTGACGTCCGTCTCGACATCGAGGCCAGCGTGGGTTTTCCCGATAAAACCCGCGTATATTGCATCATCATACACGATTGTCTGATGGAGTACTTCCCCCTCACCGAAGTCATGAGAAATCTCTCATAGGCAGCGCTGCGGTGGTGGTGGGAGAAGTGGGAGAAGTGACGCTCTCTAGCGCGCTTCGTCATTCAGTTGCCAGCTATCACGAGTACAAGACGCACACACACACACCATGAGAATCGCTTTCGTCGACATACAAGGTTTCATCGTCAATGGGGCGTTCCACCCCAAAGAACTTACCATCCACATCGGACATCAGAGGCAGAATTTCCTCTTCAAGCCGCCAATGCCCTTTGTCGTGCTGACGGACAAAGATAAGAAGACCGCCCGCTATTTGGAAAAGTTCATACACAGCATCCCGTATTCTTCGGGGGACATTGAATACCACGACGTCGATGCCATCTTACAGAAATACCTTCTGCACTCGGCCGAAATCATATATGTGAGAGGCAGTCAGAAAGCCGAGTTCCTCTCGAAGAAGGTACGAGAAATCGGAGTGGTCTTCCCCAATGTCCAGGACGTCTCTCAGTTCGACGGTACGACGCAGGGAATGGAGGAGAATTTCCAGCCAACGCCCACGCCATGCCCGAACCACATAGCCGCCGCCTACAATTCCAAGTTTATGTGCACTCAGTTCAATGTGGACGCTATGCTTAGATGGTTCTCCAATAATGTTTTACCTCGTTGAGAGAAATGTATGTTTTTTCGATCAATAAATCGAATTTTCGAAAGGGTTGTTTTTTTTTTCTCTTTCAGATTGTGGGGTGGGAAAAAAAAATGAAAAAACAAGAGTGTGGGGCACAGATCACTGTGCGATGGGTGGTTCTGAGTGTCGTGGGTAGATGGCGTCCTCCGAGGCGACGTCATCTGTCACTCACACTTATGAGTCGGCCTCACAGTGGCGTGGATAGATGGCGTCCTCGAAGGCGGCGTCATCTGTCACTCACACTTACGCATTGGTTCACAGTGGCGTGGATAGATGGCGTCCTCGAAGACGGCGTCATCTGTCACTCACGCATTGGTTCAGAGTGGCGTGGATAGATGGCGCCCTCGGAGGAGCTCACACTTATGAGTCGGCCTCACAGTGGCGTGGATAGATGGCGTCCTCGAAGGCGGCGTCATCTGTCACTCACACTTATGAGTTGGTTCACAGTGGCGTGGATAGATGGCGTCCTCGGAGGAGCTCACCCTTATGAGTCGGCCTCACAGTGGCGTGGATAGATGGCGTCGACGGAGAGTCTCAGCCATCTGCCTCAAAAATGAAAGACCTCTTTTTTCGTTCTCACACATCTTTATTCAAGCATTCACTTTCAAATTACATGATGAATCGAGTAGGTTATTGCGTATGCTCATAACAAGAAATTTCAATATGGCTACACTCATCAAGGTCATGATGACACATGCAATGACGAACAAGTTGTGCGTTTCTTGTTCAGCAACCGATTCGAGTGACATCGATCCATTCTTCATCAAGGAGGAGGAATCCAGCATGATGGTTCGTTCTTCTGTCTTGAGCTTCAGCTTGAAGTTGAGGTACGTCGAATTGTCGTCGTCGCCCATGGTCAGTAGTTGATGGGAGCAGAACACCTCTAGCCCTCCATTTACATGAGTTCGCTCCATTTTCTGCCACTGCGCGCCGTCGTCGTCGATACATTTTCCAAAACAAACTTCAGCTTCATGTACATCATTCGGAGCATTGACGTACAATCTGCCTGCCATACTGACAAATACGAGCAGAACGTATAAGTTGGCCGCCATCTTTAGAGTGGTTCTGGCTGAATTCTTCTGACAGGTCCTATGGGCGATTGCGGTACTGCAGTTGTGGTGTACCTTTCGAAAACCTTGTCCCAATATGCAGCAGATATGGCCAACTTCTCCAGTTGTTTCGTGCAATTCAGCTTGTCTTCGTAAAACTCCAAGTCTTTGGCTATAGCTCGTACTCGCGCACCAAATTCCTCCAATTTACGTCTATATTCTTCAGAGGACATTTTCACACTGACAATCGTCGATCATAACCATTTTCCTTATGGCTACGCCCCCTCCACTCTTCACCTCTGTGTGCGGTTAAGACAGCATTGCCTGTGTCATAAAACACCTCCCGAAGTTCAAATATTCCCGCCACATGTGTCATGAACGCCGCCTGAAGCGAAAGACGCTTCCAGTTCAAATATTCCCGCTCGAAATGGGTGCGGTTCTACGATGCCGCCCGAACGTTTCCGATAAGACGCCGCGTATGACCGCATTTCTCGGAAAAGCGCTTACGTCATCTGGGATTCCCCACGTATTTTGTTTTGCAAGTCTCACGCAGGCATGACCTTCTGCAATTCTCGGAAAAACGCATGAGTCATCACGTTTGTTTTCGTAAACAGCTCGGCGGTTGGGATTCACCCGAAAACCCATTAATCATTCGATCGATATCTTCGACGAACATGCCGACAAAAGAGCCGCCTTGCACGTGAGCCTGGGAACTCGCCGTTCGAACTTTTGCAGGTCTCGACATGTCGGCGACGACCGTTAGCGGACATGGGCGGAGTACCAACGGGGTTACAGGGGTCCACGACCGCGCCCGCTGACATAGGCGTACTATGTTCCCAAAATCGCTCGAAATACGCTAAGGGGCTATCAGGACCGAGATCTCGGTCCTGATGGCCCCTTATACATACTACTAGGGCTTTCGCGGCGGAGGTTATTAGTATAACTACTTTCCTTCGGGCTTGAAGGCCGTCGTTCTTTGGAATTTCTTCCTAACGTTTCGCTGACGCGAGTGGCCAGCTTATTCAGAGGCTTACTCATTTCCGATGACTAAACGTTTTGATTTCTTAAGGCGTATTTATATTGATGCAGGTAGTCTGGAGTGTTAATTACTTCTGTCGGGTTCGGGGAATAATCATCATTATTAGTTTCCGCACTACCTGCCGTGATTTCATTAGTGATTCTTGATTTACTCAGAATGAGATTCCAAATTCTGTTGAGACTCGACGCTTCCTCTTTTCTGTTGAAATTGTCCGCATGTTTTTGGATCTCTATTGCCTTCCGTACCAGTCGGCTATGGTAACCCTGGTTGGGGGCAATCAGTGGTCACCCTCACTCAGTGCGTGTTCCGCCACCGCCGATTTGTCGGTTTGCCCCAGCCTGCAGTTCCTTTCATGCTCTTTGATCCTTGTTCCCATGGATCTTTCCGTGACACCGATGTGAACCTTCCCACAGGTACACGGTATGCGATAAACCCCTGCAGCTGACAGTGGGTCTCTTTTGTCTTTAGCCGACCTGAGGCTTTGTTGGATCTTCTTGGTCGGCTTGAAAACCGTTTTTATGTTGTTTTTCCCCAAGAGTTTTACAATTTTGTCAGTGACCCTCGGGATATATGGCAGATATGCATTTGCAACTACCTGAGAGTCCTCCCTGTCACGAACCGTGGAACTCTTTTGTTTCATGGCCCTGTTGATCTCATATACACTGTATCCATTTGACCTCAAGGTTACTTGAAGATGTCCCAGTTCCTGCTCTAGATGCTCTGGTTCACATATTCTTCGAGCACGTTCAGTTAGGGTAGATATGAGTCCTCTCTTTTGACTGGGATGGTGGTTCGATAGTGCGTGCAGGTACCTGTCTGTGTGCTTGGGTTTTCGGTATACTTTGTGGGTTAGTCTAGCACCACATCGTTTAATCAGAACATCTAATAATGCTATCTGCTGGTTCTGTTCGGTTTCCATGGTGAATTTGATGCTAGGGTGTTGAGCATTCATGTGGTCCAGAAAAAAGGTTCAGAGCGTCCCTTCCATGTTTCCAGACAACGAAGGTGTCATCCACGTAACGTAGCCACAAGGTCTGCTTCAAATCAAAGGCGTCGATTGCCTTCTCTTCAAAATGTTCCATGCAAAAGTTGGCTATCACTAGGCTCAGTGGACTTCCCATCGCCACTCCATCCAATTGTTCGTAGAAGTTTCCCCTCCATTGAAAGTAACTCCCCGTAAGGCATGCTCTAAAAAGTCCGACGATATCACTTGGGAAGAGGCAGGCTATCTCCCTCAGAGAGTCTTCCAGTGGGACGTTGGTGAACAAGGACACAACATCGAAGCTGACCATGATATCTGTCGGTTCCAAGGTCAAGCCTTCAATTTTACCAACGAAGTCTGTCGAATCCTTGACGTAGGAGTTTGTTCTTCCGACATGAGGCTGGAGAAGTGAGGCCAGATGTTTTGCCAAGTGATAGGTAGGTGAGCCTGGGGCACTGACTATAGGTCTCAGTGGCATGTTGGGTTTATGCACCTTTGGAAGACCGTAGAACCTGGGTGCAACGGCTTCAGTTCTGAGAACAGTTTTCTGTATGGTTTCCGACAGTGAGGACGATTTGATGAGTTTGTATACATTCCTCAACCTTATTGTGTTGGATCTCTTCTAGGTTTGCGGTAGTTCGTGGGTTGTAGACGTTCTTCAGTCTAGCTATTATATTCCCCCGTTTTCAGAAGGACCGTGGCGTTTCCTTTGTCCGCTGGAAGGATCGTGATACCCTCATCAGAGTTCAAGCTTGCAGCCTTGAACAAGGTATTACTTGCATATTATTTAATTTTCTATCGACATATAAACGGTTCTAGAAGCACTTATTCAAAAGTGGAGAGGTGACAGTGCTTTTTTATCATATTAATATATGGATGCATGTATATGTATAGTCTATAGGAAGTCAATCCGAACAGCTAAATAAAGTACTAATGTACCATCTGATGAATTTACTAGTTAATACCAAATGAAACCTCCAACAAAAAATAATAACTTCGAAAAGAAATCATACCATGCCGCCCATGTCATATAAAGTAACTCCCAACATTCGGTAACTATTTAGTTTTCATGTCATTCGAATTGACTTCGTATAGACTATACTAGTGATCGTTTTATTACAATAAGACTCATACAATCCTTTCTCATGTGAGTTTCCACTATCATTTCTTGGATTGAGAGGATTACCAGTCGAAGCACTACGGTTCTTATGCGTCTTGGTCCTTAGTATATTTGGAGAAATATACAATCGAAAACAGTTATTGTTAATATGGCATTTTATCCAGTTCATGAAATTTCAACAAATTAATTTTCCATCTGTTGTTCAAATTATGAATTTGACAGTATTACGTTAATGTTTACTGGGTTAGAATCTTTTGTTTACTATTTGACAAGTAAGCTTGTACAATTCAATTATAGACGTTTTGAGTCATGAATTATTTCTTTTCTGTTCTTTTGTTATACTGTAATCCTTTGTAGGATACGAATCATACTCATCACGATTCGTTTGGGAATTACTTGTTACTACACGGTTTTGCGATGACCGTATTGAAATTATTGTTATGAATATGCATTTAAAAATATGCATTTCTTTCATCACATTCTTTTAGCTGACATTATATTATTCAAATCGATAACATTTCCGGAACTATAATATTTTTATTTATTTTTTTAAATAATCAGTAATCACTTATTCAAATACTACCAAATAATTTAGTTTCTCATCCTACTCGTTTCAGCTTTATTGGCTAGGATAACCAAACACGACATCAGGTGATGAAATCACGGGAAATCGTTCAGCTCGGAAACAATATTGGAAAATGTCTGAAACCCCGCTCGAGTAGATAAATATAGAATGTTTCCCATTCACGTGATTAGTGCTCTCAATCAGGTACAGAATAATGCCAAACTATCTGCATTGCGACATCTCCACAGTTTTCTATTATATCCAGTTGTTAATGCGTTGGTCTGACGCCAAATTGTTTCACCATAACAGAGTGGAGAAAACGAAATAACACTACTTCACTCACAGACGATTCATGAAATTTCCAGCAGCGTTTTCGAAACCACTTGTTATAAAAGGATTCACGCTGAAGCCGCGTTTGAATTTTCAAGTGAGGATTGCCGGAATTGTAACTACAATAAAAGGGATAGACATTTTATTATAAACTCAAAACTCAACTTTGAATGGCATTATAAGTTTAAAAAAGTTATAATCAACTAGTTTTTATCTTTTATTCATTGAACAAAATCATATATCACCCGTTCATGTAGGCAGTCAGTTGATGTTAGTTCAACTGACAATTTTATGTGGGACGAGCTTAGTGACGATCGATGAAAAATAATGAATTTTTCGCAAGACACCTTCAGTGCCTGTATAATCAACGAATTGATGAAATATAAGCGGCATTCGAATGGATCAGGATTTAAGAAGAATCAACTTTCTCAGGCGGGATTCGAGTCACCAACTGTCTATACACTGGGCATGATCTAAGCTACCGAATATACTAATCCTAATTTGGCTGAATGTCGCCGATATTTTATTTTGTTGATTATACATACATACACTGTAATCTTCTGCCAGTTCCAAAGTTGAAATAAGCTACTTGGTATCTACACCTGACGTTTGCTGAAGACGACGAAAACTGATTTCAGAGCAGTTGAAGTAGTTTAGACATGGGATTTGGAAATGACTAAACCAAGTCTGGACTTTCGGCTGTAAGCTTTGCACAATCTGAAAAATTATTGAATTGATATCGGAATCTACCCCGAAAAATGTTAAGTCAATTTCAGATCTTTGACAGATCATCACAAAGCAATGAAGAACAATATTTGTGAATTAGCTTCGAGAATGGTAGCGGATTTGTTCTCCAAAATGTTAACAATGATAAGGGGCTCTATTCTTGAATCACTAGTAATCCTGCGTATACGCTGTTGCTAAGCTACGACAGATATGATTGGTCTCTGCCTAGCAACAACGTATGCGCTCAGCAAACGTGTGGTTCAAGAATAGGGTCCAAGTACTCTTTTTTTAAACCGCTGCACATGTTTCACTATACAATAGCTCTTCCAGGCGTGTTATAGTGCCATAAACTCAAAAAACTACGAGGAAAAAAAACACCAACACAAAATAATGAATTTCAAAATGGACAACAATCAGTTGGTGATATAATTGATTTCAGTTGAAACAATATTCTACTTTGCCATAGGTCAAGACTATCGATTGACAGTACAATGAATATATATTCAAAATCTATCAGTTTTACGTCATCAGCAAAAGCTATTCAAAACTTTGGTGACAGTAGGAAAAATCGTTGATATAGAAAATAAACATGTTCGGTATCAAAACGAAACATCAGGGCACTCTGCATTCCTTTCATCTTCACTTTCAGACGTTTTTCACAAATGGTAGAATTGAAATAGGTTTTAGGATGGAACTAATTCCACAAAGACGGAGTTTGATTTTTTAAGTTCGCTTCTCATATTATTTCAACATTCTAAAAGTCTAGAAAAATGTTAGTGTGCGAAATGCGTTTTTTTGGCCGCCATATTGATTTTTTTTTGAGAAAATTCATAAAAAATCGACTGCGGAATCAACTAAGGAAAATTTCATGCTGAATAGTTCGTTATTCATATCATTTCAACATATAGAAGTCTAGAAAAATTCGAGCACTTATGCGAAATGCGTTTTTTGGTTGCCATCTTGATTTTTTTAATTCATAAGAAATCATATGTGGTATCAATAAACAGGGAATTACTTACAACCTAGTTCAAATTACATGCTACCTGCAGAAACACGTTACGTTCTTGACGGTGGTGCACTACTACACAAATTGCCATGTGCAAAAACTGGGAAATTTTCAGTAATTACAACTATATAGCAGTCATATCGCTAACCATTATGAAGTTGTGACAGATGTATCGGCTATAGCTATACGACCTCCAGCACAAAGAATGTTGAACATCAGAAACGCAAAAAACAATTAGCAGTAACAGTGGAATTTACCGAAAGCTCTCCACCTCTTATCGGCAAAGCACCTTCTCTGTGTAATTATAAAAATAAACATTGCCTCATTACCATGCTTGGGAAACACTTAGGGCCAGTTTTTCAATACAAGGATAAATGAGTTATCTGTCAGATAGATGGAAGGAGAGAGGAGGTGCGCGTGGATAATATTTGGCAGTGACAAGGAAAAAACTGCTCGTTATTTTAATCTGACAGATATCTTGCATTGAAAAACCGGCCCTTAGAAGCCACTGAACACACTGCGATTTATGCTACAGATGATACTGACAGACTGTAAGAACAGCACTGACCTTGGCAGAAGAAAGTCACATAACAGTTGTTGCAAACGACACCGATATTCTGGTACTTTCAATATACCATAACACACGAAGTATTTGCTAGCAGTCATCTATGTTCTGTTATAAAACACGTAATATTAAATTGATGCAACATTTGCTTGGTGAAAAAGGATGCAAAATCATTCTCTTTTCCCATGCTCTGATGAGATACCACAAGCTCCTATTTGGGAAAAATTAAATCGGCAACATATCGACATTTTTAGAAAAGTTAAGAATTCAGCAATTGCGCTCCTTTGTTTGGATTCGAAAATGCAAACAGAAAGGAACTTATAGATGTTGGCACCAAAGCATCGGTATCGTTGTACGGAGGAAATCCAAAGACACTTTAAATATGCTACGATATAATCTTTACTTCAAAAAAAATCGCAACTGCCAAAAGTGAATTTAATATTGCAAGATTGCCACCAACTGAAGATACTGCTGCTCAGCACCTTCTTCGTGTACACAAAGCACGTAAAATGTGCCCTGCTCCAGAGTTATTACTTACTAAACACAATCTGCTGCACCTGCAAAACAGATACCAATGAGCCGTGTGGTAGTGGTAAATGTACTTGTCGACGGTATAGTATGGAATGTACTAGATATGCTGTAACTGTTCTGGTAGCGATTGTACAAATACTTCCTTGAATGGAAGTGTTGAGAAAAATGATGAAGACTGTTAGACTTAACTTCTGAATTTTTTATACCGCCTTTTGATTATTGAAAATGAAATTTTCTGAATAAGCTTTCGTTTTTTCCCCACCACTTTGTTATTGATTTTGATACTTTAAGATAATTATCATAATCCTGTCAAGCATAAAATTTTCCGTTCATTGAAACCGCACTCGACGTTTCATGAATTTAAAAAATTCAATATGGCGGCAAAAAAACGCATTTCGCACACTCACAGTTTTCTAGACTTTTAGTATGTTGAAAGGATATGAGTGATAAACTCAAAAAATCAAAACCTGTCTTTGTGGGAATTAGTACCACCGCCAGCTTTTTTGCGTAAATCTACTCTACTATAATGGATACATATTTTCATGATTGCTCAAATAATATAGAAATCGAGATTGCACAATATTGTAGCAAAGTTGTACTTCTTCGTTTCCAGACCTTCGACTATGTAAGTGAAATTTGAGATTCTACTTGGGTGGTAGAACACTTTTCGAAGCAAAATTGATGAAAATGTAGGGAATTAATATTCATACCTCGCGTCGAACTGGAGTTTTCCCACAACAAAGGAAAACTCATATTATTGAACACCTACTGAAACTTCTTAACGAAGATATGAATATGTGCAGGAAAGGGAGCAAATAATAACAAATCATTCGAGAATATATCCTTGACTTTTGACAGCGATTATATTTAATGTATTGTTTTAATGTAATGTATGAGCAGCATGTCACTATAGGTTTTTGACCCCTCTTTTTCTTTATTGACAAATCCAGTTATTGTATGTATGGATTATGAGAAATTGATCGATGAATAAATTATTAATATGCTGGGTAATCGCACGTTAAAAGGTAAGGCCCCGTTGATCCATTGCTCGTACAAGTTTCGACTTCTGAGGGTTGACGTTCGTCAGCTGGTTAACGGAAACGAACGATTTCGGAACAATTTTTAGAAAAAATACGAAATTAAATATTCATTGATATACAGATTTTTATTCAGGAAAAAACTCATCATCATCATCAAAAGCCACTGACACAAAGACAGGTTCAGAACTTCTGCTTGAGGGAAATTTTCCAATCTCGATTTTGATTCAGTATGAAAGTATGTATATGATGCAAATATGCAGTTGATTCTTGATATATTTTCGGTTTTTGGTCTTGGGAAAAGTGAGTCATTACCTCTTTTTCCCTCTCTGGGACAAGACAGCGCAACGACAACCACAAATAGTGATTCATTAGCGGAAAAGCAGCCTAGATTAGCAGACGATATGGAAGTTCAGTTAGAACTTCTAAAGTTAAAAAAAATCAACAGTAAGTTTTCTCTGGCTTTTCGCCGAGTCATTTCCACATTCAAAATACCAATCAATCAAATTAAATTTTTTTCAGAGAACACTATCCTTCCTTCAAGTTTATGGTGACCTGGATAAAGACTGAGCCGTCAAATAATATGATTGACTTGTATCCAGCCATCCCTTTCAACAAAACATGATTTTGACAGCTTACTGAATTATTCGTAGTCTAACACTTCCGTCCCATATCTATTAGTCAGTGGCGTAGTAGGAGGACACGATAATATTTCAATTCATCATTCAAGAGCTTCATAAATATGAAAATGAACTCATCACTCACCGATAAACATCACTACTCATTTTTTCTACCACATGAAATTTCCCATTGATATAAGGAAGTGAAATTACAACCGTTTACCGAATAACATAATAAATAAAATAAAGTAAGGAATTCTGGTGAATGTTTTTTGTTGGGAAAATAATTTCCTACTTGAATTGAAGCTAATTGATGTTTCTATGGAATCAATTCTGGTTATTACAAAAACAGATTCTTGAAATTGAAGTGACTCTGGTTGATGTTCAAGTTTTCACTGTTTTAACGTTCTTTTCACATTCACACATGTGAGCTTCATTAGACTATGGGTATTATTGAAAACGAGGAGCTTTATTTATTTTCATCGTATAGTTCCCCATCAACTCTTACGACAACATACTCTTAATGATGTCATTTGGCGAAATACTATATAGTCCATATTGAAAAGCAAAACAAAACAAAGTGGCTGTAATGGAAGGAACGATGGCTGCCTTTCATTCCGTTCAACTTTATCATTATTTCCAAGCCACAAATTTACTGAAGAATATTCGGACGACACTGCCTCTTAGGAAGTTCATAAACATTACAATTATTATGCATCAATAGAACTCTTGAACATATTATCGAATACACTGCTTGCCTTGAAATTATGCAGTGAATAAGCCAATCTTTGCGCATTTTCCATTTTGACGTAAACTATATCTATACATTCATTCATGTATAGTACCGATGTTCCAGGCACTCCGATTTTGTAAGTTTGAGGCGCGAATGGAACATCTGAACTTCTAGATAAATCGATCAGACTATATGACTATATAAGGATGTATTACATCGGGTACCGGCAGGGTAATAAACGAGTGTTTGGAATTTCAACTCAGCTAAGCCTTAAGTGTTTGTAAGCGATTTATAAGGCAGTGCAGTAGTTGTACTTTATAGTGACGTTGATGAAAGTAGTTTAGTGTTGTTTGGAGTATTTTTTTAGTGAACGAACCCAGAAATATCTAAACAATATCACAGTTTCTCGATTCACCATTCGCACTGACAATGGGTTTACAAAACCACGACACGTGTCTCGCCATACAAAAAATACGATTAACTTGGTTGAGACATTGCTGGAAAAGAATACCAATCCAATTGTGAAACAGAAAATTGTATAACTGCATGTGCTCGTCACATAATTGAATCCAATTCCATCAAATCAGCTATTGTTCAGTTTTTTTTTTTCATTTCTCTCTATCACGAATCAATTCATAATAATCCAATTGAATTATCGATTACTTTGAGTCAGGTTATATGAACATAAAGTTTCTATATTCTTTCTCGGTGTTGAATTTTCAAAAAATATTCGCAATTCGAAATAATTTCTGTGAATGCTCTCAGAAAAATTTCCGTAAAAGGACCTGAAGAACTCCTCCGAATTATCAATAATATGCAAATAATCATAGGAGAGCTCCTGAATGAATATTGTTCATTTAAATAACACCTGAACGAACAAGATAGGGCTGTATAACATAGACTGTAGATGCAGACAATACAACAAAGGAATAGAGATAGCTTGCTACATAATTCGCGCGAAAGTGAGGCTTTGCATGACAGGAGGAAACACGTATATAGATAACCTATTCTGGGTCCCGAATATATGACTCAGATCCAGCAATCATTTCGTACAAACTCGTACAAGTGACAAGATAATTGTAAAGGGTGTCATGGAATAAGCAGTAGTGACGTACGATATGCGGAAGTGCTTCTCGACACTTGGAAGGAAGGACGAGCTAGACAGCTTCCACGACTGATAAAAAACTCACAACGTATTCGAAACGTTAGAAATATCAACGATCACAAGAAATCATATAAGTACCCTGTTTGTTTGGGTTCGCATATTAAGCAGATATCTGTGCTGAAGAAGAACGTCATGAAGTAAAAGCACTTTAATTTAGAGTAGCAGAAGTAGCGGCCATCGAACACTGTATAGGGAAACTAAACAGGCAGAAGGTCGCAAATAAAACCAGGCGGCAATTAAGGCGCTCAGCTCATTTCAAATCTTATAAAGACTGGTGGGAAGCTGTCTGAGCGCATTCAAGGAGCTGAGTACCCAAAATAGGGTCACTCTAGCTTGGGTACTCGGGCAACGAGGAGGCCGTGTTGTGAAGTTATGATCAGCCCAGAATCCTTCTGTGGGGTAGCGAAAGCATGTATGAAGACATCCATAAATTCATGCATGTAATCTATAGATTGGTGGAATCAGCTCCTAGGAATGGAGCAAGCGAAGAAGTTCATGAAGAAACCATCGCATAGATTCAGGGAAGACCAGCTGAACCACAACCGTAAGGGTATTGGTGGCTCTTCTAACGGGGCACAGCCGGATCAAGAAACATATGTGAGCAACATGTGTCTGATAAAAAAAACACAACGGAGGTTCTGTCAAGAAGAGAAAGAAACCATATTGCTTGTGCTCTGTGAATGCGAAGCGATAGAAAGGCTGAGTCACGCAAGATGCGGGGAAAAAAAATAGAGGCTGCTATATAGAAGGGGTCAGTGTCAAGGCTATGGAGTCTCATCAAAGGGATCAAGCTAGACAATGAGTTTTAACAACTAATGAGCATCACAATAGATCTGGAAAGGTAGCAGTGAATCAGGCCATGGGCTAGCTCCCCAACCATCTAACCTCATCTAATTCAGAGTTTTTTCATGACGGTTTCTTCGGGAATTCTGGTGTTGCTTTGGTATCGGGCGGATGTGCAGATAACGTTCTTCCGAAGACACCACGATGATACCACGAGTGATATTGGTACTCACTTTTCAATGTGTTTGTGATCGTCCCTGCCATTTTACATGTATGCGTATTGTTTTGAAACCCCATATCACCACGAGTGAGACGTTGGGGTCCACTGACGAAGCCCCCAGTGCCATGCGGTGGGGGTAGTGCTGGCCATTATAGCGTCGTTATAGGAAGCCAGCGAGAGGTATTACTGCAAAGAAGAAGAAGAAGAAGACGGTTTCTCTGTAGAGCTCCTGTACCTAGTTGCGAAACAACATGATTTTTTTCTATTAGCGTATGGAAAAGTCCACTTGTTGAGTCACTTTTTCGGCCATCTGCAATCCCGCGCGGAAAAGTATCATTTTCTGCACTTGTTAGGTAAACTACTATTTTGGCAGAAAACTGTTTGCCAAGAGGTAATGGAAAGTTGATGAACTCATCGTTTTCGCGAATCAGACGAAAAATATGTATTTGTTAAACGGTAACAAAATTTGTTTCGAAACTACCGGCTTGTATTATAAGTGGTAACAAGCGGTGATGAACGGAAGGTAGGAACAGGTAGGAGTATAACCGCATTCTGTGAATGGTATGAGCGGTAGCTCGGGAAAAACTCCTACTAGCATACTAAGTATGGATGCTGCAAATGTAGACTCAAAAGAAATTTTCGATGAGATTCGATGCTGAAAAAACTCAAGCAAGGAAACCGATGACATGCCTGGAGTGATTGTTTTGAGTCATATGCCTGGATAATCAATTAGTACTTGATCATACAGGCTAACCAAAAAAGAAGTATCTCTTCGAGACGATTATATTCTATTGTGATACAGAATTATTAGGGACATTATGAAGTTCACTATCATGAAAAACAGACTCGTTTTATCTTTATGGTCGAGCCATTTACTGCCTTAGAGTTGAGAATAAATTTGTTCAAGGAATACAACTCCTCTTATATTTCAACAATGGACCTCTCTCCTGGAGTCATTCAGTTCACCTTCATCTTTGTGTATAATTTTGATTTTTTGAGTTAACGTCTCTAAGAGTGGAAAATTGATACAAATAACATTTATGGCATGATATATATCCGATTCCCTTTGAATTGAATATATTGAGATACATACAATGTTTTGATCGAGATATGAGAACTATAAAAAAGAAACTTCAAATTTGCCATGAACTCGCTCATCAGAACCCCCACATTGAAATCCCATCCTGTTTATCCCACTTCAAAAACTTCTTTGTGCCCTGCATTGATATTTTAGTTCCGTCAAATAACTCTAATTTCAATCTTCGAATGGATTTCTTTTCAAAGCCTCTTAGGTTTGCCTTGTCGAACTGCGTTGTTGAAAAGCGAAGCGTTGTTTCAAAGGTCAGGAAACTTCCCTCAAAATAGCTCGAGTACATGTTGGAGTGTACTTCAGATTCCTTTCTTTTTACTATTCGATGGATCGATTCTATCCTGCTCGAATGTGAAGTAATTCACAGTGAGTAGCCAAAGATGTGTATAGAAACGAGTTTTCAAACAAGCGCTGTTCTTTTCAGTGGCGGAAAGTGCATGAAATGCCTACACAAATTTTCATTGTTCATCCGTACTTTCTGGTTTTCATTGAAGACGGTTTTTTGTGGCAGTAGCAGTAAAATGGAGTGACGTGAAACTGTGAGAAGTATTCGCTTTGATACATAAATTTGAGTATTATATAGAGTTCATAAAGTCGACGAATTCATTTAATTGAGTTTGTGATCTATAAAACAAATATACTCATCACATTTATCATCGTACCCGTTTTTATAGAGAACTGTACAATCCATATTTTATTATATTTCATTGTGATGAATGAACTATCATTATTATATTATTCTAATAGAAAGTTATCACAGTTTGTTGAATACGGATTTCAATAAAGTATCGGTAAGTCGATTAACCCTGCTGTAAGTTACTGACAGTTGATATTTTTTACTTCGTGCGATGTGGTGCACCAGAAGTTTCACGGAGCAATGTTTGATTTCTCAGAAGTCTTGGATATTTCCATCTATGAATTTCAACACCCTGAATTTCACAAATATATAAATTAATTTTCGAAATAAATTACTTGTATCAATTCGGCAATCATTTCTGTCAAAACCCTATATTGATAATTTTCACAAATTCTTTGATTGAAGCATTGGATCTTGACGCTTCACATAACTTTGAAGCCTGACCGAATATATCAATATTCATGATGTGTATGCTCCTTTCTAAAAGCTTTGCTTCCTTGTCTTCAAAGGACTGGAACCCCAAGAGATTTTCAAAAGGTTTTACGTCTTATAGAAAAAAAATCTTCAAGGAACTTCAGGTCCTGGAGTAACAAGAAGATTGATTATCTGAAAGTTTATGGTATTATCACGGATCAGCGCAAAATATCACGTAAAATCTTTGTAACGGCGCACTGAACTTTACGATCTTTTCCGTTTGCTGAAATGTCGCTTGCCGAACCCCACATAAAAGAAGCTTGCACGATCGAAAAAATCGTAGAACACGACATAACAATTACTTTGCAGCTACATTTTGAGCGTCAGGATCAGCTCGAGTGTGAGCGTGAATCGTCTGGATACATTCCTAATGTTCTTCCTTCACGTCGACGTCGTATTGTTGTCTGGAAAGAACTCAATAAAGGAGAGAACTGATTCTTGGGCGCTTTTTGTTCGCTGTGAATGGCGGACGGAGATACCTTTTTCCGTTGAACTTTCACATAACTATCACAGAAAGGTTAAACGATTTCCTTTCGTTTACAAGCTGTTTCAGAAATTGTATATCAGACTTTCTCCATTATCAATTGATATTTTTTTATGTTCATTAATGAGGTGTAGAGAAAGAGTCATACATTCTCCAAAGCTTTTTTCTATATTGAAGATGAATTTGTATTCGATTTTATATTAACCAATTCAGTTCATCATCGAATATGCTTTTTCTACGTTTGCAGTTCAATCCTAAATCAAATAATCATCCCGATGGATACTATTCGCTTGTTGAGTGATACTTCATTCAAGAAATTGCTCAGTTTACTCTCGTTGTAAGCCCCAAGAAGGAGATTCCTCTGAATTTTCCTAACTTATGTGTCTTTATTAATAGAGGAGCAGAGCTTCTTTGGTAGCATCGTGGTTTCAAAATAAACTCTGATTTGGTCCCTAGTCATGGATTACCGCTTCAGAAAGTGAACGGGAGGAATTATCGATTTTATTTTATGGTCTCTTACGCCGTCCAGGTCTTTAAACTATTCTCACTAATCTGATATGTCGCGGGACGCATAAGTCCTATAACCGAAAATATCTGATATTTCATTATATAAATATCTATTGAAATCAACGAACAAACAGACATGAATGATTTCAAAATGCAAATTTTCTCATAGAAATAATGTATTTTAGACACAAATGTTTTCGATTTTTTCAAATCAATATAAAAATAATACGAAACTTTCACGAAAGGAGTTATATCACAAAATATTAGAGAGTTAGATGAATGAATCATTAACAGAGATTGTTGGTTGATTTTTTGATGTTAGGTATTCCTTCTCTAGTAATTAATACTTTTTTCATTGATTTACAGGTATGGTAACTGTGCCCCAAAAATCATCAGAATCAGTTTTGTGCAATAACGGCCGAGGGTATTCAGTATCTTTCATCATACCTACGCAAAAAATCAGCTTTGGGTTTTATGAGGTACGTTTTGAGAGAAATTAAATATTTTTCCAATCATCTAACATTCATATTGAACTTGTGATAATGAAGATATTCTCAAATATAATTGTCTCAAATATAATTACTCTATGATTCTGAGGATGATGAAAATATGCTAAGCAAGATTTCATTACACGAAATTATATTGTTTAATGAAACTTAATGTGATTTTTCGTCATATCTAAAATAAATATAAATTGATTGATTGATTGAAATACAAATACTTTTTCACATTCAAAGTAGGTACTCCTGCCACTGCTTCAAGTTCGTTCCAAAAAATTATTCATCCCAAAGTCCCATTAGTCAGTATTGGCTTACGACCTTCCTCCCATCGCTAATAAATAACGGGGTTCCGAGATAAAATCCATCAATAAAATGAAGCCCGCTGTCGCTCTGGCCTATTTCATTTTCAATAATGAAACACCGCAGCTTTGTCATCATCAATCGATATATCAATCACCTTATCGGGATCCAATATGTTTCAAATTACGTTGTTTATTATCTTTTCATTTTTGATTAATGTTTTTATTCCTGCTGGAAACGCGATAATCGAAACCATATACGATCATATGTTTTTGCGATCCTCTAATAACTAATTCTCTAATAACTATCGACGGCACGGAACTTGCTTTTTTTATAAATATCAATAAATATTTATTGATACAGAATTCCGAAAACTGAATAAGTTCAACAATGTACGTATTATAACTTTGAAGACTGAACTCTCCAACTGAAGTCTGGAACATCTCTGCTCCCATGAGAACAGTCTATTCAGCATCCCAAATGGGGTGGTGGTATGCTAGGTAAGGGGAATTCTTCTAGGTGGTGACTTGATTCCTTCCCCTGAATATTCAACCAACAGTAGATGAGTTTGTTCCATCTGACTGGTTCATTTCATGGAGTTGATTTGCTTCTTGATTCTTCCTTCTACTGAAATGATATCTTGTTGGTTTTCTTCTGTACGCAAAGTAAATTGCCCTCGAAATGATCGCTATATATATTCTCAGAGTTCATATACTGGGTGATTGTGAAAGTCCGCCTTGGTTGAATGTTATTTCGGGGTTGTTTTCAATCAAAAGGTTCTGGAGTTGTTTCAGGTCGACGTCGTCCAATTGAAAACTCACATTCAAACTCCTCAGAGGACTCCGGTCTTGACTTAGTTCGGGTATCAATATTATTTGGTTATAATCGATTACCGTTTCCTCATCAATAATATCGATTTGGTTCGACTTGATATTGCAGCCTACTGGGATTGGATGGGATCCAATTATTCTTTTGACTTCTTCCTGCTCGTGACATTTTTGGTGGATAGCCGTTTTTTTCAGGAATATTTCTATCCATTATGAAGAATCTTCTGATTGATTGACAATTAGTTTGGTGATCATGACTTCAATTTGTCGGCAGATAGAGGAGTCCTCCATTTTCACGAGTAGTAGCTCACACATATTTTTAGGAATATCTCTGATGGGCATATTCTTCCAGACCCAGAATTGTAGCTTGACTCTGATACAATCGTCCGTCGCTTTGGAATGCATTTTCTAATATGAATGCCTTGAACTGACTTCGATTATACGCTGGAATTGAATATAAATGGTAATAGTCGAAAATGTATGGATATGAGATTGGGACATGAAGAAGATATGTTATTCTATTTTGTAGTATGACACATTCTATACTTATTATTTTCTCATCATTCAGGATATTTTCCAAAGTGATTTCAGGAGGACATTGATTATTTTCGATTATTTTGTAGAGTTTCACCCGTTTCACCAATTCTGCAAATAATTTAGTAGTTCTTACTTAATGTTGAGTTTCGCGAAGGTGTAGTAAGAGTTTTCGATGTGTCATATTGCAGAATGAATTAGTTATATGATCAGTATCACTACTATTCTTCGGGTTTGAAGGCCTTCGTTCTTTGAAATTTCTTCCTGACGTTTCCGATGACTGAATAATAGTCAAGATGAGTGAGCCTCTGAAGAAGCTAGCCACTCGGGCTAGCGAAACGTCAGGAACAAATTCCAAAGACGACGGCTTTCAAACCCGAAGAAAAGTAGTGATACTGAAAACCTCGGCCGCGAAAGCTTTAACCATTTTGTAATTATATGAAGCAGTTTGTCAAAATCACTTATTAATGGGTTGAAGTCGTAGTTAGTGTGTGAGAGTACTATTCAATTTTGGCGGTTCCTAATTTCAAGGTTATCATACCAGGAATATTCCCTAAGTTTTTCAGTTTCATTCTGCCATGAAGCAATTCTGATAAGAAATGAACTATTTAATGAGGTCATTTTGAATTGTCCATAGATACTTTCTCATGATTTTCTGTGGGAACTGTCTTCATAGTTTCATCAACTTTTGTGATAGTACTGGGTTTTTCAAAGTTGTCTGCATGTTTTTATCAAATGTGTTTTTTCATGCGAGACCTTAATTTTGATTTGAAAATTCCTGGGCTATCGAATTTTTCGTTAGATTTTTCGATTACTTTTCGTTTTGCTTGATAGACCGTTTGTTGAGTTTCGCATAAAGTAATTCAGTTCCTTTTTCGTGGTCTTTCGTATAATCGTTGAGGAGAATATTGTCTATGTCGATATTCAAAACAAAAGTGTACATTAATTTTGTGCGGTTTGAGAAATAACTGTATTTTTGAATTCAGAGCCGTTATCAACTATGATTTGAATGGGTACACAGTGGGAAAGGTGTTAGAAGTTCATCAGCTAAATCGGTTGCTGATAGAACAGGCAAGTGATAAGCTTGGGCATATTTTGTAAAACTATCTGGTACGGTTAGAAATTTGTTTTTTTTCTAGGGTATAAACATTGATAAAACTAATTCCGAAAGGTTTGCTAGCTTTCGTTGTTATATTCATTTTTGTTTTGATCGGGTGTCTTTCATATTTCCTGTCTTGGCATATTCCACACTGATTAATAAATGTTTGTATGGAATCTTTCATATTTGGAAAATAATATCGCGCTCTAAGTATTTTATTTGAAATTAATACATAATATAACTATTATACTTATGGTTTCTGCAGTATAATGCCATATGATATTTCCTTAGGGAATAATGGCGAGGGATTAATATATATATATATATATATTCATATATTCTTCATTCCCTCTTGTAGTCCTGTCACAAAATTTCTCGAATTGAATATTGGCATGAAAACGATACAACCAAACTCCAGCGTGTCAGTGTCAAACGCGTAGGTAGTGTTTGATCATCTTTCTGAATTGATGTTGCTCAAATATTTCGGTCAAGAAATACAACCAACGGAAAGTGCACTAGGCACTCGAATTCCAAAAGTATTTATCGAATATGGCGCTAAAATATTTAACTGGCTTTTCCGCTATAAATATCGAATTTGTTTGCATTCGAAATGAATATACCAAAACTCTTGAACTTATTTATTCAATTGCTGTTCGGAAGGTGAACTTGACGGATAAAAATAATTTCAGGTAGTTATTTTTGTTTTCATTGAGTGTATTCTGAAATATGAATTAATTTTATCTTCGACAGACTTCAAAATATAAGGAACGAAAATGATCTGAGTGATGTCATTTTTGAATGTTATATATTTTTGGCGAGCAAGTTCAAATCTGCAGTTCTCACTGTGGAGAACCTAATATCAGAGATTGCTGGTATCATGGAAGTATCTATAGGGTGAAAATGTCCTAAGTGGTGGCCGAGTTTTCTCTGGTCGCTTCGATTCAGATTTTTCACTGCCGGAACAATCCGCGTTTTTTTTTCTGTCTGACTCGGTCCTATATTTCAGTTGTCTGGATAACAATACCGGTAGCTGGGATCCCTACATCAACTGATCCAATATCTTTGCGAGTTTTGAGTTTTTCCAGAGTTGAACTAGCAAATGCGCTACAAAATATTAGTTAGACTGGAACATTAAAGCTGAAGTCTTGCTTTGTGAAGAAAATACAATCGATTACACCTACCCGGTGAAATCTCACGTATCCAAAAGGATTTACAATGGTGAAATACTAATGAAAATGGCTTTTTTAGTCGAAACACAAGAATGACAGACTGTTTATTATTTTGACAAGTTCTGATCAATACATCAAAATCTTACAGAGTCTTCCGAAAAGTTTATAGAATATTCAAATAATAATGGAATCTGCATCGAAATATTTTCAAAACACTCCCACCTTTTGAGTCACAAATCACGACTCAAAACTCATATTGAATAATGTCAAAGGTCAAGTCTATCTGGTGGTTTAACTCTTCTTCCATATCTCGTTCTCTCCACAATTTCTTGAGATAACTCAGGCTTAGGCTTGGGTAATCTATCTCTCTGAACTTTCTCTTCGATTCTTTCGTCATCTGCTTTCATATGGTTTTGCACCCTCGTCTTCATATCATCGTCTTCTTGAATATTCAACTCCAGTGGAAACAATCGCTGAATTGGCCTCATCAACTGCCCATTAGAAGTTCTCAATTCCACCAGCCGAATTCTTCCATCCTTTCCCGGAAACACCCTCTCAATAATACCCAAAGGCCATTCGAATCTCTTACATCTCTCATTTTCGACTAGTACCAAATCTCCTACTTTTACGTTATCTACCACATTCCTACATTTGAATAAAATCAGATGACTAAGATATTCATCTCTCCTGCTGGAATTTGCATCAATGTTGTCCAAATCGGGGGTTCCAATTTCTTTTATATCTTGTATGAACATAGACGGGGTCAAGGGCTTCAAATCGTTGCTGTCTTCTGACAAATATGTCAAAGGTCTTGAATTTATGATAGCTTCACAATCAGATATTACTGAATATAACTCTTCATAGGTTAGGCATGCATTTCCTAATTGTCTCTTTAATAATTCCTTAATGATTCGTATAAGACGCTCCCACCAACCGCCCCACCATGCTGCCGTTGGTGGGTTCAATTTCCACTGTATCTTTTGTATGGTACTAACCTCCTGAATTTTATTCCAATCCAACAGTTGAAAGCTATTTTCAGTTCCGACAAAATTTCTTCCATTATCGGTATATATGATTGATGGACGTCCTCGGCGAGCAATAAACCGTCTCAGAGATAAAATAAATGAATCAGTCGATAAAGAACTAACAATTTCCAAGTGGACTGCTCTATGAATAGCACAAGTGAACAGACATATCCACGATTTTTCCTTGGAACGTAGAAAGAGTGGTCCAGCTAAATCTATCCCTACAACTTCGAAAAGGGATGCGTCCCTTACTCGATCACTTGGTAGTGCTATAGGCACGTTATTCAATCTTATGGAATTGAATTTCTTGCATTTAATACATTTATTCAGTACTCTTCTGACTGTTCTTCTTCCACTGAGAATCCAAAATTTCTCCCTCAATATGCATAGTAGACTTTGTACGCCGACATGACAATTGTGAACATGATAATGAATGATTATCATTTCAGTGACAAAATGTCTTGAAGGTAATAGAACAGGATATAAGAAGTCATATAAATCGACCCGTTCTGATATTTTGGTTTTGATTCTAATCACTCCTCTGGTATCCAGAATAGGACATAAACTACGGATTTTCTCATCCTCAATGCCATTAAACGACTCTTCCTGAAGCATTTTGAATAGAACTACTTCCGCTTCCTCAATTTCTTTCGAACAGAGATTTTCCTTCTTCTTCTCATTGGGATATCGACAATTGAATATGAATCTTCCTATCCAAGCAATCATATTCAAAGTTTTCTGAAATTTCGAGAAATATCTGTAAAAAATAGAAAAATCCTTCGATGTGTTCATACACGATACTGTTTTCTTTTTCTTTTCCTCAACAATTTCCTCTTCATTCTCTTCATAAATTTGTTCCGGCCAGTCTTCTTCATTCAACAACCAATCTGGTCCCTCCCACCATCTGGATATCAACAACTCCTGCGGCAAACAACCTCTAGATGGAAGGTCAGCCGGGTTCATATGACCAGGGACATGCAACCAACAACTTTTTGACGTAGTCAATCGTATTTCTTGAATTCTATTCCATACAAATGGTTTCCAAATATCTTCCCGTCTAATCCAAGAAATAACAGTTGTTGAGTCTGTCCAACAATATATTTCCATGTCACAATTTTCTATACTTTCTAAAACAGAAGTCAATAATCTCACACCTATTGTTGCGCCTAGAAGTTCAAGTTTTGGAATGGTTAGATTTTTCATCGGTGCTATTCTATTCTTAGCCTGAACCAGTTGCAACTTTACACCCTGTAATGATTGAGTTCTCATATAAATGACTGCTGCATATGCATCTCTACTGGCGTCACAAAACATATGCAAACTGGAACTTATGTTGCCTGTCATTGAAATCCAACGTGGAATCCGCAACTTTTTCAAAATATGAATTCCTTCCAACCAATCTAAAAATTGACTTTTAATATCTTGTGGAACCTCTGCATCCCACCCAATTCTCAGAATCCAGGTTTTTTGTAACAAAATTCTAGGACAAATTTGCACCGGACAAGAAAATCCAATAGGGTCGAAAGTTTTATGAGCGATTGACAAAATAACTCTCTTGGTAATCACATCCACTTCAACATGTTTCAACCGTTCAAAATTTATTTCAAGTGTATCACGTACTCTATTCCAGGTGAGACCAAATACCGTTGATGATTCCTCTGATAGAAGGTTATTTTCGGCACTTTGTGTAAGAGAATACTCCCATCCACGAAGATCGAATTTACCGAGTAACATCATTGCACTGGATTCAGAAATGAAATGCTGAAGCTCTTCCTCGTCATCTACACTTGTCACACAGTTGTCGACATAAAAACTTTTCATTAATTTCGAAATGATAGATTTTTTGAATGTTTCATCAGGATTGTCAAAAAAACTTTTCAGATGTAGATGAATTATTGAAGCTAACATAAAAGGACTACAAGTGACTCCAAACACAACCCTTGTATGTCGGTAAATTTTGAGATTTGTATCATGATCGTACCATAAAAATTTCAAAAAATTTCTGTCCTCCTTTTTTATGCTGATTTGTAGGAAAGCCTTTCTGATATCGGAAATCACTCCAATTTTTTGAAGTCTAAAACGTATGAGTATGGTAGGAATGATTTCTATTAGGTTTACGCCTTTTTCGAGACAATGATTCAATGAAGGAAAATTCTTTTCTTTTGATGAACCATCAAATACTGGACGTAATTTCGTTGTAGAGCTACTCAATTTGACTAGATGACGATGAGGTAAAAAATAACCATTAAAATTATTATTCTCAGTAGAAACCTCTTCTATTATCCCTTCATGAATCCATTCATTGAAAACTGCATCATAGTCTCTATAGTAACCATCAGAGTCTAATTTTGTCATCAGACTATCCAATCGTTTCTTAGCAGAATAAAAATTGTTTGGTAAAGAAGGATGACCATCCACCCATATCAATCCGACTTCATACCTACCCTCGCTATTGACAGTGACAGATTCTAAAAAAGTTTTCATCACAGCTGCTTCATGCTCTTTATTGTTCTGCCTCTCCTTAGGATCTGAAATACCAAGATATCAAGATATATCAAGATTCCAAAATCTACTTATGTCATCTTGACAAAACAATGAAGTAACCACCATCGACGAAGATCTGTAACTGTCATCTCGATTTCTACATGAAGTTCTGCCCATTAAAATCCAACCTAATTTTGTCTCCATAGCAACTAAGCCACTTTTCAAAGTATGTTTATTGCCAGTGAATAATTTACCAGCAAAATCAGCACCTATCAAAATTTCAATTGGACCATCTTTTACATCGGTTATGGGTATTCCTAACTCGGCCAGTTCTGATTTCCAAGGACCATCTTGAATCGGAATAATTTGACTACATATAACTGTTTGACCAAGAGCATTAAAGGTACACCTATATTTCTCATTGACATTTTCTAAGGAGACATTGTAGCAATCATGATCAACAATATCGGAATGCATACCTCCGAATAAAGCACGAACAATTCGTTCGCTTTTTTGCGAAACATATCCCATTTCGACAGCAAGTTTTTTAGAAATATAAGAACGCTGTGAACCCGTATCTATGATGGCTCTGATGTAACGAGATTTATTAGAACCACAAGATTTGACAACTAATGTTTGCAAAAAAGTTTCATCAAAACATGAGTTGCATAAGCCCTCAACGATGATGCCAGCATCAGAATTCGAATTGGAATTCGAAGATGCTACAATATTTTCAGATTTCTTATTGCACATTATAGTAGCATGCCTACCTCCACACAGAGAACATACGATCTTGACGGCACACTTTCGAGCAATATGTCCAAATTTCAAGCATATATAACATCTGCCCTTGCTTATTAGAATTTTTTGTTTTTCATCGAATGACAGTTCTTTCGTTTTACTGTCGTCACAGTTCATAGAAAAATGAGTTATTTTCTTGCAAAATACACACTTGGGTGTTTTATTACTATTTGATAAAATAGAAGCAGTGGGCACTGGCATGCTTGATGTACTTGCTGCGCCAAACTCGTATTTCTTCTTTTGATGAACAGCAAAACTAGTTTTAACAAGAGAAATTCTTTGTTCATTTTCTACTTCCTTACCCAAAAATTCCATCAATTTATCCAATTTTGTTTTTAAAAGAGTTGTAGAATTGAAATTGGAACTACGCTGCCATGCTCTTAAAATATCTTCGGGTAAACAAGACTCTACCAATGGAAATATCATTGCGGCGCATTTATCCGATGTTATACCTAAAGTTTCCAGTGATCTCAGTTGGGATTCAATTTGGTCATATAGAAAACTAAGCTTTGTTTTGGAGTTCAAATTTGTTAATATAAGCTTCAGCAATTCCCTCACGTAAACTTCGACTAATAGGTCTTCACGTCCAAAACGAGACTTAAGACTCTCTATGACCTTTGGGTAATTATCAGCAGATGGTGGATAGCTTTCCACAAGCTGACTTGCACGGGAGTTGACAACAGTGGCTTGGAGTAAATATTGAAATTTATCTTCGTTAGTAATCGAATCATCTGTATGAATTCTATTGAATTGTGACCAAAAAGGTAACCAATTCTTAATTTCGCCAGAAAATTTCATAAGTTCAATTTTTGGCAACTTAATATTTCGTCTAACATGACTGGAGCTGGCAGATGAGCGTTCAGAGAGACCATCTTTATTAGAATAACTATCAATTTTTGCCTTAAGCCTATTATAGTTACCCAATAACTCATCAGACCTCGCTACTTCGGCATCCACATCTTCCTCTGGCGTATCACCTTCCAACATCTCATCCAGCAAACGTCTATCCAAATCTTGAATAATTTCCATCTTCTGATCCAGCATTTTAACGTTTCCTTGTACATCACTCATATCATAATCTGCATTCTTCATCAGTTCAGCCGTTTCTCTATAAATTCGCATGAATGAAGTGCGGTGAACATCTAGGGCCTTCAGTAATTTTTCCATCGTAGTCCTGTCACGGTCGCCAAATTGTAGGAAATGCAATCGATTACACCTACCCGGTGAAATCTCACGTATCCAAAAGGATTTACAATGGTGAAATACTAATGAAAATGGCTTTTTTAGTTGAAACACAAGAATGACAGACTATTTATTATTTTGACAAGTTCTGATCAATACATCAAAATCTTACAGAGTCTTCCGAAAAGTTTATAGAATATTCAAATAATAATGGAATCTGCATCGAAATATATTCAAAACTTTGTTCATGATCTTGCAGTGGGTAGTTTGGATATGGATTTGGTGGAATAATAAGTTAACACTGGACGAACAAGTGATTTGTATATTTCTGATAACTGTAATACACTTGGCCATAATATACCCAAAAAAAAACACAAAAGTATTTACTCATCATAGCGAGATATTGCGAGAGAATCACCTGTAGGTAACTGTTACGCTTTGTATGACTGAACTTAATCACAAGCCAACATAAAAATGCAACGTAATTGTAATTTTCAAAGGACGATGTTCGTAACAAAAAAAGTTGATTGATTTTCAATATTATGGGGTTGCCGCACGCTGAAAGAACAGTATTTGGGAAGAGAAGTTAATAATAAAAGCGTAAGAAGAATATATTTGTAAAGATGATGCTAATACTATTCGTAACGTTTATCGCGAACATAGTGCACCCTTTTGAGAAAAATCGGAACTAAATCCCGTCATAGATCGGAAAATATACATTTTTGGATTTCACAATATGTTACTACCAAAACACCTATCCTTCTAGTCATCAGAGGCCCTATTTAGATCCGATGGCAGTGACAGATGTTCTGGAACAATTTCTCAGAGTCTTCATTTTAAAGAAGGAATACACGAAGCTGAAAAAAAAACTATAAAAAAGTCAGAATTTTTCTTCCTAGATTATACAATAATTTTAATGAAATATTTTCAACAGGCTGCCTTGCATTTGTTACACAAAAAGCATCACTTAAATGACATAAATCAAGAAGGCATGCGAATGTGTTGTGGGAAAATGTAAAAATGCGTTATGTACGGCGTTGATGCGATAAGCCGATAAAAAAAAACAGGTTCTCCTCACATTCAGTTCCACATTATTCAATACTCTTTTCCGCAATAGATTCAATTTCTCAAAAAAACAGATCTGTTATATTGCGACGTTTTGAAACTGATAAATCCTTCTTCAGGACACCAGGAAAAATCTAAACGAAAAATTCAATAATATACCAGAATATCTAGCAGACAAAGTGGACTAATGTATGATGTAATGTAATGTTGCTACCATAACACTAGTGTTTGGATCAGTATATGGTCAAAAATGGAAGTGGAATATGTCTCTTCGTGTTCTATGTATTCGAAAACGTGAGTTAGTAAGTTTCTAAAATAGATGGTGTTTAATGAATGTTGATCAAAAAAACCTCTCCAACAATTTTTTCATGAATTACTGGAATAGCGAGTGATCTCGTTGGTGAACAATCTCCAAAGATACCAACTGCATTCCTTCAAGAGCCGAATGCAATAACTTGCAATGTGAACAGTTGGTGAGATCTGTGGTGTAAAAGTGAAAAACTTCTAACAGAGATCAGTTACCATAACACCAAATTGATATCATTAACATTCCAGGAGAAATAAATTGATAATGCATGGCATGAGTAGCCGAAAACTCGCTCCTGCCTCTACAATTTATCAGGATATAGTGTGACAAGCGATAATTGCTGCAGGATCGTAGACAACCGAACGAGTCATTTATTTCTCAGCGGGCTATCGACGAATGGCTAAAAATATAATTTCACAACTAGATGATGAATCATTTCCTGAAATTGTAAAAGCAGACTGTTCCACGGAAGTTGACACATCAGACAAAACAAACCGTCAGCTCCTCTTGGGTGCGGCACTGTTTTCATCATTTTATAAAGAAACACAATGGTTGGGTGGTTTGCCAAGATTTTTTCGTATCATTGCATGCGTTGTCTCACGAGGAAAAACACTCGCAGGATTGGTTTCATACACAACAGATGATTCCTATTTTTGATGGATGACTCAATGTGAATCTGTAATTTCTTTTGAATTGAGGACGGAATGATTGAAAGGGAATATGCATAATTTTTCGTTGTCTTAAATTGACCATTTACAACTCCATAACGTAGAAAACAATACTTATACTTAATTGAAATTCAAAACATTGAATACATTCGAGTCGATCAAATGCCACCATGTAGCGAGCACTTTGTAGGGCGTCACAGGATATGTCCCAGGTTTGTTTACACTATTCGTGTCAGTTACTCAAACATATTCTCAATTTTAATTGTTGTACAGATCATGGAAGAGGATAAAAAACTTTCTTACAAGTATTGTATGGTACCGAAGTACGAGAGCACTATTGGAAATACACCCATAAAGTTCTTTTTCTTATTTCCAGTGAAGCAAAAGTACGGAAGCAAGATGGTGTAAGATGATAAGAAGCGATTCTGTATTTTCATTATTGTAAGTCGTATATATTTTTATTGTTGTGAAGGTCATTTCATTGTAAGCATACTTTATCCATATACAGCTCAGTGTGCATCAGATATTTAGCAGTAGAAAATTCTGTTTGAATCTCCATAGCCTTGTTCAAAAAATATAGGAATATTGATTAATAATATACATCAAATCACTACCTATCCATCTAATATTCAGAGAAAGTAAATGAAACTATCATACATATAATATCACGTATACATCTTTTTGATATAGACGTAAAATAGGAGCAATTTTAATGACAAATGGTTGAGTATAGGTTATGTTTTGGTATATTATAAAGCACTGTATCCATTTCTGAATACAAATAGAATGGTTATGGGCGAAAATATATCATATAATAATTACTTTGCAGCTATAACTCTTTTGTTCTCTGCGCACGTAAAATCGAGATTTGATGTAAAATATTATATCATAAAATGCATCTATTTTCGGTCAATTGTCCGATTGTGCTTGGACAAAAACAGTTTCAGTTATCGTCCTAGATTCACTACAAATCTATATTTAATAGGAATCATCACAGGAATACAGGTTCAAACTATGTTTCCCTCAAATCTTTGAATATCGACGCCCATACCGTTCCAACCAATAGTGACGTGTTTTGAAAATTTGAATTTCCCTCCTTAATTTTTAATTTTTTATAAAAAATTTAATTTTTTCAGATAAACAAATACCTTTCAATAATTATGTGTATGATAACAAAGATTTGAGAAAAAATATTTAGGACAAATTTTAATTTTATCCATATTCCCTATCATGATATTGAAAATGAATCACACACATATTCTTTGAATCGAAATTCGAATTTCATACTCTGGTTATTTGAGAGTACGCAAGTGATTTTCATTCTTGTTGTCCATGAATTGCATAAAAAATACCGTGTGATGAGTTGCTACGTTGCATACCTTGTTCTTACGACGCCAGTGGTAACAAGACAGACACCACTTTATTTTTCAATTCAAAATGAGATATATTACAGTTTCCTGTATGATTTTCACTCACAATGGGTTTACAAAACCGCGGTTTTGTAAACCCATTGTGAGTGAAAATCATACAGGAAACTGTAATATATTTTTGTTAATATGGATTTTCATCAAGTATCGGCCAGTTCAATTCAAAATGAGATGTCGAATTCTAGTAATTCACAAATATCTGTATGATTTCTATCGTTGTGGAGAAAGAAATCCTTCTCAAGGCATTCGGGGAGATAAATTTTGGTGGAGGTGTCACTTGAGAATGGAAGATACCCCTTGCTACAAAGTTTTGCCTTGCAAATTGATAGTGAGGTTGTTATAAAGCTACTGATACTCAGAAGAAGCGAAATCATGAAGGTCCAATTATCGCTATGAATTAAATACGTATCTGATTGATTAGGGAGTGAAGTTTCAAGTTATTTCCGATCGTAAGATTCTCAACATGAATATATTTTTGGGAATGTTCAGATAGCAGATAAGTAATCAAATTCCGTCATCTTGGAGAAAACTCTTTCCAGCAATTTTTTTCTGCTTTTTTCATAAGCAATCATTTGTTAAAAGTCACCATATATAACATAGTAGTAATAATACTCTTGTGAAGACTAAAAAAAAAACTACATCGTACCTGCCAAGATATGGCTGTTAAAGTTTTACATAAAATAAATGAATAGGTCTGAACAATATTTACGCCCACCCTTCACAGAAAACGTGAGGTAAAATATACGTATGAACCTAACTGAACCCTCTATTTTGATCACATCCGGATAATCCCCTCTGTAATTGGAAATGAAACGTGGAATAGCAAACTCCATCATTCGACCGAAACGCAATATTATCCTGTAGCATAATGCTAGTTGTATTTCTGGAATACGGCTAACATCAATACCGCTTTGGTTCACTATGAAAATTACACTTATAAATGTAAACACGGTATGAATGGTATGACGATTCCAACTGCAAAAACAAAGTACGTTTATCATGTTTGTTTTAGCTCATGTAGGTTGTACATTGACTTTGTAGTTACCGAAGTTCTATAGTGCTAATGCGTGGTAGAATCAGAAATCAGATAATTATCATTGAAAAATATATGGGATCTTCTACGAAGATTGAAACAAGGATAATTCTTAACATTTGTTGATTTACCTCAACAGACTATATTACTAAATTACTAAGTAACCCCAAATGAACACATCATTAGTAATTTACGATTTTGCTATTTTGATATATTTTGGTTGTGTGACGATAGGCTTATAGTGAATCCTGCTTTACATACATTTTTTACAATATGAAAAAATATATTAACAATTTGAATTAATACTGATGTAGATGCAAATATCATTCAGAACTGAAAATCAAAGAGTAAATTAGATGCTTTCCTATTTATGAAATAACATGTGCCTCACCACTCACTAGAGATTTGAATGCAATTGGTGAGACGCGTAAATCATTTTATTCATTCCACGTTTGGCGCTGAGCCGTGTCGTGGCCGCAATCTAGTACCACTGTGGTTTGAGGGAATATGATTGAAAGGACAAGGAGCTACATTCGCTGCCGCGGAATTACTCCCAGACCTTCCAAACTTGTCATTCGGTTTCCCTATGAACCTTTCATCATAGTTATTGAAAGAGCTGTTTCCACTAATTTTAATGAATGTACATAATTACTCTGGCCAATGAAAAAGTATAATTTGCATTGAAAATAAAAACAATATTCACATGTAGAAGGGTTTTCCTAACAGTTTTCATTTTTTGAAGGCGTGTATGGTACTTATTTGAAAAATGTTCAAAGAATAGAGATATCTCAGAGCGATTATGGATAATGGACCTTGGTTACTTGGCAGGAAACAGGCAGAAAAGGTTCGTTGCCAAGTAATGTGTTTTCTTAAATTTTTCGCGGATTTCGTAGCTGCATTAGCACACTTTCTAGATTGTCTCTGAATGATGCCAAAAGATGGCAATCAGTTCAGAAACAGAAGTGGAATATTTTATCATTACAATAGCTAAACATTCGTTTATGAGAAGTGCAATCCGTTGAAGTACATAGTAATAATCGAATCGAATGTAAGGCGTCTGTTAAAACCAACTCCCACTGAGACAATTTTAAATGGAGATAGGGTTTTCCAGATGATGCCGTTATAATGTTCCACTTGTCCGTTTTCTTCAGCCTCCAGGGTTGTAGGGAGTAATACGGTTAGTGGCAATGACTCGCGACTGGAGAATATCAATTAAATCACTTGACATAAATAGGGCTGCACGATCGGAATAAATACATACAGGCATGCCCAAAACGGAAAACTATATGTATGAAAATTTCACACCAACAGTTTTCGACCAATGAAATGCTCATTTTGTTTCGCGTCACCATGGCAACTCAGGTATTTTTGAGGATTTTATCGGATATCTTTCCCGCATGGGTATCCTACAGCAAATTATTATGGAAATTTCTTTACATAAGCAGAGCATATAATGTAAGTTTTCTGGGCTTGAGGACCGTGTCCTGATATTTTGAGTTCCGGAGCTTTCGGCTACATCTGCGGCCACTATCTTCAGCGACGTGGCCTTAGTTGAACTCTTTCCTGTGAGTCATACTATGACTAATTACATCTGCGGCAGCCATCTTCAGCGGCGTGGTCTTATTTGAATTCCTTCCTGTGAGTCTACTATGACTGAAGATGGCTGCCGCAGATGTAGCCGAAAGCTCCGGAACTCAAAATGCCAGGACGTGGCCCTCAAGCCCGAAAAACTTACGATATATCAACACCGGCCGTGAAAGCCTTTTGTTGGAGATAACAGGTCACTTACCCACTTTGAGCAGAGGTAAACAAAATGGAACGTTCAAATAGGTCACTAGAACAATTTTAGAACTAATGAAAATACAATAATAATCCACATTTTTATTCACGAGCCACTGACACGGTAGTTTATTTACCGAATCGATTCATTTTGTTGAAGCTCACACAATAACCTGAATGTATTGTGTGTATTGTGATTTCGGAAAGAAATAATGTTTTTCCCCTCTCATTGGTATAAACATGTCCGAAGGTTTTGATGCTGCCTTGGTATGGGATTTCAATAAGGAATGATCCTTCGTCGATTTCGTCGCATCAAGTTTCAACTTTTTCTTGTTGAAGGAATATGGCAATATGATAATTCGACTCGATGACTTGAGATGGTTGCTGTTTGCCTTACGGCCTCGTTGTATTTCACTTGTAGAATTGAAAACATACAATCGCTTTCCTGGGTCCCATCTTGGTCCCACCAATCAGGTAGTTATACTGGCATTGGCAGTTTGTATTCAGATGACGATATGGTCCAGACTCGTATTGGAACATATCGTTACGATTGTGGTAAAATTTTGAATGGGTTGTTGAAAGGAAAGTCTATTTCTTGAAAAATTTTGCGTACTAACAATGCTCATCGGAGTTGGTTGGGAAGTTAATGACCCGTTATAAGGTTTCCAAATATTCCGCGGTGCTCCGAATACTTAGTTGTTTGTGAAATTTTTTTTTTTGACATTTTGACCTGGTTGTATTCGAATAGGTCCTCTAGAAAATTAGAGTCAGTTGAAAAAATTTTGATTTTGTTGCAATTGTCGAGGAAAATTTAGTTTCATTTGAGTTCTGTTCGGCTGGAAATCCTGAGACTGCTGAAAAAAATTTAAATATTGGGATTCTAATGCGATTGGTGACATTCGAGAAGTGGAATCCGTCAATAAAAATTTTCGTAAATATCGAATATTATTATCTTCGATAATATATTATTGTATTCCAGCTGATTTATTCGGTCTCATTGATCTTATCATTGAACTTTGAAGTTCTTCCAAACCGACAAAAAATGTAATCAATGAATATGAATAATGGAGTGATTTTTTGCTCATTTTCACTTGCTCTTCATGTCGTGTGAATTAACATAGTTGAGGAGAGGATTGATCATAGAAACAACTTTTGAAAAAACAATTAACGAATTTTGTTTGGGTATTGTCTCAAAGAGACTAAATCTGATTATTAACTACTTCAATTTCTCTTTTCGCTAAAGTGAGTGATCGATAGATCTTTAAGAGCATTCCAATAATTGTTACAACCGCTGATAGAAAAAACTTTCTCTGCCGGTCCAGTAGATTTATAAACAATACTGTGAAAATAGAGTGAAAGTTTCTTCGTGCGCAAATAATATTTGTGGGATGGTATTCAATTAATCACTACATATTGAAATTAATCGATGAAGTCTGCTTGGATCATCAAACTCTGGCAAGATTTGCAAAAGTATCAAATCGAAGTTTGGTCTATTAGTCACTGGACTCCGCTGATCTTACCACCGGAAATTTCTCCATTGTCTCATTGATTTTCAGTTCGAATCTATTCCTCACAGTCGTAAGAGGCAGTAAACGAAAATTTAGAATTATTTGATGATACAAATGGGTGACTGTTACTTCTGCTATGATAGAATTGACTATATTTTTCAATTGTCGATTATTATTTATACTGAAAGCTTCTAGTGACTTGAATATAACTCAATTTCTGCACTAATACCATATAATGAATAAGGAAAAACTGAGGAGCTTGACATATTATAGGATCACAGAAGAAAAAACGATGAGTAATTCACGAAAAAACCCTTTCTATCGTCTGGTGCGGGGGATTTCGGGTACAGGTAGTTCTGGATTCTGCCTCTGGAACTGTAGTTGATCCGATGATGGTACTTTCACAGCTTTAGAGCTTTTTCGTTGCCGAAACTACATGTCCGTTTCTTCTCGGTGAAGACTTGAAACTCAAAGTTATCTAAACTGATAGATGCCTTCGATATCCTACAACGATTGCGCCAAATACGTACTTTGAAGAACGAGGACCGTTTTTAAAAGAGCAAAAATCATTTGTTTCGACAAGTTGTTCCTACAAAAGTTATATCAAGACTAAATAACCTAATGAGAAAATATAGTATTGGCTTTTTCTGGAAATGTCGGGGCTATGTGGTACTGCAACGAAGACAGCGCTCCTTGAATGGGCCATAGCCTCAGTCGGCTGGTTGAACGTACTTATTTAGAACGTAACTCCTGCGACATGTTCAAAACTCTTTTTTGTTTCCTATCCCTATCTGCACCAGATGCAAATATCTATATAAATCACCACATCTGACCTTCACCGTAATGAATTGGTCAGGGCCCATTCCGTTTATATCGAAAAAATCCACATTTTGGCAAAAGACATCAGCGGAATCGCTTTTGATTAACGAACTCCCGCAATAAAACGACACTTCCATCTCTAACGGAAACTACATCAAAATAACAGCAATTTTAGGGGATATAAAGATGACGGTGTTTTAAACCCTCGTAAAAGCCGACGGGATGAATCTGAAAGATATAGCTGCTATAAAATTTGCATGAAAACCTGTAATAATGCTTTGTGAAATTTCCTTATATTATGGAGAAGATGGGATTTGTTGAAGGACAATTCTTCATTGAACGGGGTAATGTTGATGGAGGAATTCGTTTAAGAGCAAGCTGCGGTTACAGTCGTCAGCATTTTTGAACAAAAACACTAACGAAATTGAGAATTTGACAACAGAAAGCAGACTCTCATTATTTTCATTATGAAGAAGACTATCGGATTTTCAATTATCTTTTCGTTTCATGACAACTCCAGATAGATTAGCAAATGATGCAGAATTTGTCAAAACTCATTATTTGGAATGGAATAATAACATTATCATGCCTCATACCGCAAAGGAATATAATTATTTCAGAACTTTATTATTTTATAATTTTAACCAGTATTACGGAATTCCGGCTTGTATCTCAAGTTGTTTAATTGTCTACCGGGATGACAGGAATGAAATCGTACGAATTATTCGGCACTGTTCTTCTAACTCTCTCCAGAGCCTCAACGCTATTGTGTTGTTCCTCGTAACCATATGAAATCATGACAATAATAATTTTGTAAGTCTCATCAGCCACCACCATTTCAAGAAGTATGAAAATTAGTGAAATCCTTGAAGGGTTACCTCGACAGACTTGGAGATCTTTATTTAGATTCTTTAATTTCATATTGTTTCAATGTTTTTTTGAGGAAGAAGAAATTTCCAGAAATCCATTCTTTGGAAATTCCTGTAATATTTGTTTTTGGGGCAAACTGGTATATTTTTGAACTTGAAGTTCGAATAATAAATAATA